>PVKB01008634.1:0-14596 GCA_004027205.1 Ctenodactylus gundi | reverse complement strand
CTTTCCCAGGAAGAAGCTCTAACAATGTCTCTTCTTCCTCCTTTTATTTACTTCAAGCTGCCAGTTGCCTACCCCGCAAGGATGGGTGCCCCTTCCTTATTTCCTGGCCCACAAGTCAACAGTTGCACACCTGAAAGCGATTTCCTGAACATTTCTCAGTTGCAACAGACTGACACAATCTTTCCAGGTCAAACCCTTAGCACTTGTCCCTTGGGCCAGCCCTATCTCCCAATGACACACAGTCCCAAATACCTGAAGCTTTTGGGGCCACTGAATATCCAAACCATCGCAGTCCTTGTGAGTGATGGCTTCCCTCCTTGTCAGATCTGCCTGTTGGTTCAGAGTGTTTCTCTTGGATTTAGTTTAATATCAAATACCTTGCTCTGTCATGGCTGCTGTTTACAATGTTTCCTAGATACTGTTACATTTGCAAAGCGGTACTCTACTGCGTATTCATGAGTGCTAATCTAGTCCCAGGGCTACCTACAGCCTTTGACTTCGCAAATTTAGATTTGGATGTTACCAGGATTTTATTTATTTATTTATTTATTTTGGTAAATGTTTAGATTATGTTAGTTTGAAGCAATAGTGGCAGTAGTCGGTGAACATCTACAGAAATCTTTCCTCTTGTTTGTTTTTGGTCTAGCAACCAGTAGAAAGAAACAGGGATCCCCATGCTGTGGACATCAGCTGGTCACCAGCACCCCTGGGGGTGTCGCTCTTTTTCTTTATTATTTTGTGGCTGATCCCACCGTTGCTGTCACCTAATGATGCACGATCACTACTACAATATAAAGTTAATATACAGTGACAAAACAAACCCCTAACGTTAGCTTTTGATAATTTTCCATGTTTTCTTATTGGCTCGTTTATATCATCTTGCTTATCATTATTCCTTCTGCTATGCTATAATCTCCTCCAAAGCAGTTTCTGGTAAAATTTGCTGTAAACTACAGAGTGAGACTCTGTCTCAAAAAAATCACTCCAATTTTTAAAGCATATACTTCTAGTAACATGACATCGGACATACATCAGAAACACCACCCTCCTCCCACTTTTAATAAAGTTGACCATTATTCCAGGGTAACCAATAGAAGTAGTATGTGTGTGATCATATTACCTGTTCATGGCAGAATGACTGAATGACTCCAACATCTCCTTCCCCCCCCCCCCCCCCGCTTTTTTATGACAGGGTCTTAGTAGCCCAGGCTGGTCCTGAACTCACTATAGAGCCCAGGCTGGCCTTGGCTTCATGGCAATCCTCCTGCCTCCTGCCTCAGTCTCCCAAGTGCTGGTATTACCGGTGTACACCACCACGCCCAGCTTATGTGGTGCTGGGGAATTGAACTTGGGTACTTAGCACTTAGCCTAAGCTCTTGCTAGGCAAGTGAAGATCTTCCTTTTTGACCACATGACTTTTCTCTTCAACACAGCATTTTGCACATATTGCAGATATTGAAGCTATTCAATGTAAACCATGACTAGCATGGCTAGCTAAAGTGAAAATCAGGTGTGCAGAAAATGCCTAATCTCACCTATTTCCGTTCTAGAGAGCTCTCATGGTATTCTAGGGCTTTTCATATCCCGTTCCCTCATTTACACACTCTGTTTGGGTGCCTTTGTCCTAGGAAGTGTCTTCTTCTAGTGTCCCTGACTGTCTTCATGGTAATTTGTTCTGTTATATTTTATTAGCTGTTATTTAAACAATGTTTATTATGGCCTCGAGTCATATATGTACTACATTATTTAATTCTCATAACAGCCTAGGAGGTTAGTTTTTTCATTACATTTATTTAAAAAATCTAGAGACTCAGGAAGGTTAAGAAACTGGATAAAGGCCAAACAAATGTGGCTCATTCCACTGTGTTTTTCAATTTGTTTTCTCCTTCTAGGTCAAAGTTCTAAACCCAGACTGATCACATGGCACATTCCTCTAACTAGACCTTAGAACTACAGGTTTTGATACTTTCAGATATTATTTCCCATTTGATTTTTACACCATTCCTAAGGAAAAGCAGAGCATCCAAGAACAAAAATTGTTAATAACCAGATGGCGGTGAGTCTGGTCTTGTGATTTCATTAGTCCCTCTTCCTGGTACCATGCCAAAGCTAGACCTCTATAATGTATCAGAAGCGCTTCTTCAAACCAGTGGCTTAAGGTGACCATTCCAGGACAATATTATGGTAATTTGGCAGAAGACATATCTTTGGTGTTCCCTCAAGCTAACCGCTGTGCTTCACCTTAAGGTTAGGCTTCTGTTAATCCAAATTTAACTGCCAACAAATTTCGCTTCTACTGTAAGGGAATGGGGGTATATAACCCTGTAAAGACCTAAAGAGTTTGGGAATAGAAACTGAAAGTTCTTATGAAGAAGTATTCATTTGAAGTTCAACGTTTTCATTCCCATTTCTTTTGTCACGTTAAATTAAATTTAAAATCATTATTTAAAATATTACACTAGAATTCCTCTAAGTTAAATTCATTTAGTATAACTATTTTCTATTCATTTATTATTTTGTCAGTATAAAGATAATAAAATGCTCAACAAATAGCAACATTTTTTTCTTCCTCAAGGTTAAGAACACTGGTCATTCTAAAAAAATTGCTTTTCTATATTATTCTGTGTGCTTACTTGTTAAAAGTTTATTTTTTTATTTTCAGAAGCAATTACTTAAAGAAAAATGAATATACTATGTTACCTTACCATAGTTTCCAAAACAAATTATCTGAAACTTGATGGCTGAAAGCAACTGAAATTAACTTTCTAAAAATTCTAGAAGGTAGAATTCAAAATCAATATCCCTAAGCCAAACCAAATTATTAGGACGACACTGTCTCTGAAAAATTTGTTTCTTGTCCTTTTGGCTCTGATGCTTTCCAGTATCCCTTGGTTCCTGGCAGCATCTTGCTTATCTTCAGAAGCAAGTGTCTTTGTATTGTTTCTGCTCGATTTTGACATTGGTTTCTCTTCTGTGTATCGTCAAATTTACTTCTGCCTTCCTCCTAGAAGGCTACATATTATCACAGTTAGCATTCACCGAGACAATCCAGGGAAATCTCTTCACATCTGCAAGGTCATTGCCTTGTAAACTAACATTTCTAGGTTCCCTAAACAAAGACCAGAAATTTTGGGGAAGCATTGTTTGGCCTATGGTGAGTAGTTATGTAGGGAGAAGGATAATAAGTGAAAATTCCTTACTTGCATTTTTATTGGATTACTGCGGCATAGAACTCTCATATTATACTCGGCATCCATTGCATTTATCCACACTTAGGTGAACAGCCTTATTTCATATCCCTTGCCTATAAAATTACTAGAATATCTTCCTTACCTCAGTACTATCTCAAGGTCTGTTAAAATTATGTGATCACTGCCCATAAGCCGCAGCATACATTTACAAATTCAACTTCTTTTAGATTTATGGGAATTATGCTTATTGGGCCAGGGAGCCATAGTGAAAATAATGAGTGGACGCCTTCCTCTGCCACACACTAAGCGCAAATGAGAAGAACTGCCTCCAAAAATGGCTGCCAAGGGGTGATGAGAAAGCACCCTAGCTGCTGGTGCTGAAGCCCACGGGCCTTCCCTGATGGGTCTGAGGACTCGTGGAAGCGAAGTGAGTGATGGCAAGTACTTCATGTACTGTAACATGGCTTCCCAATGTTGTCTCCAGCTGCAGTGTGAAAGCAAGGTCATCCTGCCGCTGATCTCTTCTGGGCCTGTTGGCCATGAGAAGACTCAGCATCTTCTCCCTTTACCACCAGCACCATCCAGCTGGATGCCTGGATGACCTCGGAGTTTGGGTTCCTGGAAGGCTGCTGTTCATTCCTTGTTGATTGGGAATTACAAGTGAAATTCAGGAAATGAGAATAGTCATGGTAATAATGTGCTGGAAGGTTCCAGCCTATCTTTTTGCTGATCTTTTGCACAAATAATTGACTTCACAGAGTGTTGTGTTTTTCTTCTCTTTCCTTCATTAGTGTTTTCTTCTTTTTCTCTCCTTTCTATTAAATACTTTTTCATAAGTTTATCAATAGAAGCTATTATTATGACCTTCTTGTAGATAAGGGATCCTAGGCTCAAAAACTTTAAATAGTTTTCTCAAAATTTACTGAGCTGTAGGTTAAATTGGGATTAGCCTTGTGGGATCAAAAATTGCATCTGTGACTCAGGAGATCACAACATTAACCATACTTCTCTACCCCTTGTTTCTTAAGGAGAGAATAAACTTTAAAAAGGAACAATTTTATAGTTTGGAGTAAGAGATCATTGGGCATTCTCCTCTCTCTCCAGTTTATCTGACACAAGAAATGCTTGCTTGACTTTTGGTGAAATATACATGTTTTAGAAAGTAATTTCAAAGTACTTTGTCCTTAATTTAGATCTATGATTTCCTCATTAATCATGTGAGATTAAAGATTTGATAACAACAGAGAATATAAAGTAGTTAAAATGGTTTTTTCCTGATGATATATTATTATTGGTAGTAAATAATGAAATATTTACCATTTATGTATCCCTTTATATGGAATGTGCATTAATCATTGCTAATTCACGCACAAACATTGTAATCCAATAATTATATTTTGCTCTTCTATTTTCCCTACTTATATTTTAGCATTAAGTTATTTTTTTAGTATTACACAAAATTAATGCTCATGAAAATCTCCAGATGGCTTTACTGTGTGACTCATAGATTTATTGACTCACAAAACTATTGCCGCCTCTGCTGAAACCAAAGCCTCCTTCGCCACCAAAGGTCTGAGTAAGCTGTTTGAGACCAAAAACCCTAAATTCCCCTGCCTTCAGTTAGTGAAGAATTTAATGATGTCTCCAGGCTGAGGGTATATCTTAGTGGTTAGAGCACTTGCCTAGCATATGCAAGGACCTAAGTGTAATTCGTCAGTACTGCATAAAAAAATTAGCCAGGTGTATTGCTTACCTGTAATCCTAGCACTTGAGAAGCTGAGGTGTAAGGATTGCTGTGAAACCTGGGCTACACTGTGAGTTCAGGACCAGCCTGGACTACAGAGAAAGACCTTGTCTCAAAAAAAAAGTAAACAAAATCACCCTCAGAACCCAAACAAACAAAAAGATTTTAATGACGTCTGGTGTTGTTTGTCCATTGAGAGAATTCTCTACTTTCAGGAGCTATTCCATAGGGAAGTTTCTGTGATTACAAATTCATTTTCATGCTATGTCTTTTAGTGCTTTTAAATAAGCCTAGATTGACTATTTCTTGAGAAAAAGCAGAGCTCTATTTTTCTTATTTATTTATATGGTACTGAGGATTGAACCCAGGGCTCTGTGTATGCTAGGCAAATGCTCTTCCTTTGAGGTATATTCCCAGCCCATAGAGCTTTCTAATTCCTAACTTAAGGTTTATCTGAAAGCATACTAAGGGGGGCATATGTAGATATGTTCATGAACACTGAACGTGAGGTTGGGTATGAAGGACCTAGTGGGTTTGCAAATGCTCTGCCAAGTGTAAGAGATGAAGCTTGGCAAAGTCCCTGGGCAAAGCACTCTAGAATAGTTCTGAGAAGCCCCGAAAGAGCCTTGCCTCACTGAATGAAGTTGAAATGGCAAAGTTACCCTGGCAAGCAGTGGATGTAGGTACTGAGGAGCTCAGAGAATTGAGCGTGCTGAACTATATGTATCATGTACCCTGTGAGGCCAAAATAACCAACAGATAAACATTTTCTATGAGTAGACTGGAGGGGGGTGGCACCTGTTGATTACCGAAGTCACTAGAGTGGTAGCATGGGGTCAGGATTTGAGGAAGGAATTGCTGTTGACTGCGAAGTCCAAATAAAAGTAAGTTGAAAGAAAACAGTGAAAGGAGGGATGACGTATTTGGTAGCTTACAAAGAAATCATCTTTCCTGGCAGCAGGAGGGCACAGAAAGGTAAGGACAGTGCTGATTGAGACTAAGGTTTGGGAAGACTGAAAGTCCAACTACAGGAGGTTTATCTTGATGAAGCATGGTGAGAAAATGGTGGTGAGAAAGTGAGACCTTTGCATGTGAGGCCTCCCTCCCATACCTGCCAGAAACAGTCTTTAACTGACAGAAACTTCAGGAATTGCTTTCCTGTAGAAATCCAGCTCCCCCAGAGCATATTCTTTTTGAGGTGGTCTTTATTCAGTAACAAATTGTATTAGTTTGTGTTCTTTCAAAAGGCAGAATTTACAGAAATTATAACAAATAGGATCTATTCGCAAGGCTTACAAATCCAAGGATAGAGATAGGTCAAGATGGTGGCCTACATGTACGAGACCTGGAATTTCCAATGGCTGCTCCGCCGCGAAGTAGAACGCCTGTCCAGGAAGGCAGGGCAGCCAGTCAGAATCTGCTGTGGATCTCGGTTGTTTGAGGAACAATGGGGAAGACCAGAGACTGAAGATCACCAACAGGCAGACAGGTTCAAGTCGTGACTCAATGAATCTGTGATGAAGGTCTGTGGTGCGTAGGAATGACTTCTATAAACAATTGTCTGAGGACAATTGCGAAGGCGAGAGCTTTCCCTGAGGAAGAAGCTATAACAATCTTTCTTCTTCTCTCCTTTGATTCAGTTTGCGTTCCCAGTTGGGCCTCCCACAACTGGGTGGGTGCTCTTCATTCCTCCACTGGCCCACATACCACCCACACTCTAATCAAGGCTGGTTCTCAATTCCCAATCTAGGCGTGGTTCCTGATTGTCTCAAGTTGTCATAATTTCTCCAATGGTCACACCGATGTGAGGAACGTCCTGTCACTTTGCTGCAGTGTAGGAAAACTCGGGCCATACATACTCCAAAACTCTCACTGGGTTACCCAAGGCCTTGTAGTGTAGTACTTTATTAGAAATATTTCATTTCTCTCTGATCAATACTGTTTCTTGGAGCACTTTCACATATATTGCTCCCATATAGTTATCCAGAATGTCAAGCTTTGTTTTGTTACCTGCTTTGGATAAAGTAATCTCCAATAGAACCCTGTGAATCCTCAGGCTTGGCTCTTTGACTAGAGTTAGCATTATGCCTTCCTTGATCCTAAGGGGAAACGCCTCAGCCAGAAACACAGTCTTGGATATGCCAGAGAGGAAGACTTTTTCATGAAATACGTACTGGCATGGTTCAACAACACAGGCTTTATCCAACCTACTGCACAGAAACTACTTCTTTCTCTCTCTTCCTCTTTTTGGTTCGTTTCTGGTGTCTCAGTAGTATTTTATGGAAGCAAAAGAGTAACAACTCTAAAACTCTTAGTTTGTTCACACATTACCGTTCTTGGATTTTTAATGGTTTAATCCCACAGACAGTGTGATAGGTCAAAGTACTACCAGATATGACATCTTCAGAATGCTTTAGCACTTATATTTGGGGGCTGTCAGCTCTGGAATTAAAATGACATGCCTTCCGAGTCTTTTGAATGGTGTTCTTTAACCAATTATGACTTCACTGAGACACTAACTGTTCTCTTGCTCTGGAAGGAATCATGATTTTGAAGTCTCTCATCTACTCTCTCCTGAACACTGAAAAGTGAAAACGAACTACAGCCTAATTGGGTGGTTATTACAGCTGCCTAGGGTTAGTGTCTAAGTAGAGCAAATATTGCAATTCTTTCATTTTATTTCTAATTCAGACGTTGGCAATTTGAGTAGCTTTTCTGTCCTGTGCTATAAATTGCCACAGGGGGATGTGTGCGCCGTCTTTCGAGCTGCTACAACTCAGAGCTTCAGTCCGCTACCACTTACGGCATTGAATCAGATTTAATAGGTCCTTATTTGACAGATTTAAAGTCCATCAACTCTTGGGGAAAATTTATCCAAAGGAGTTGAAGATGAAAGAATTTGCTTGCCTGCGAGAGCGAGTGAGTGAAACATTACGCACGGTCTTCAGCAAGTTACAACCCATAAATCTGTCAGAAGTCCTTACCTTCCACGTGTGTGGAATTATGCAAGCTTCTTTTTTCTTTGTTGTCATTTTGAGTTATGCACCGTGTGCGATGGATAGATCAACCACTCCTAGGCAGCTAGCTGCACCTTTGGAAGACAGGGATATGTTTTATTTTCCTGTCAGCCTGCTCTGATTCAGTGTTTAGGGTGACATATAATCAGGCATCAAGTTAAAAAAAATGTCTTAAGTAAATGCAAACTGCCTTCCATCATGACCAATGAGATGTAATTGGGGCTATTGACAGCACCCGGGGCTGTATTGATTTTTCTATCAGGCTGAAATCTCGATGATACTGTTTTTTCATTCCAACTACTCACCTATTAGATTTATAAAACAGCTCTAAGGAAAATCTATGTAAATCCAAGATCTCATCTGGGGGAAATGTTCCTTTTCTGAAAGGAGTAAATTTGGATGTAAATTATCTTCAATAACTTAGCAATTAATACAGGATGAGTATGAAGATGGATTGTTTTTCAGTACACCCTTCCTAGATAGCCAAACTTGCAAGTTGTCCTACCAGAATAAAACAAAACAACACAAAAATATTGTTCTTAAAAACGTAAAGCAATCTGGGCTTATAGGAGGCTTTCTACTTGTCCGTATGTGGAAGGTTTAATGAATTATTACATTAAATTTGTACCAAACTCGCACAAGTTAGAGATTGCTGTCCCCAACTTGCAGATACAGAATATGAACCCAACAGAGGTGATCAAACTCATTCAAGGTCAGGCAACCATTAAATGGAAAATTCTTTGCAAATTCTACTCTATGAAATTGCAGAGTCCTGACTTTTCCCCCCTCACATTAGGGTCTGCATGGGTCACAGAGAATTTTACTCTGGTAAGGAGCTGTGTCTCCTAGTAATCAGAGGAGTTTTGCAAGTGTCACTCCCAGGAGGCTCTGGTTGCTTTGGGATATGGCTTTTCGGTATGGTCCCAAAGCATATGAAATAAAACTAAGAAATGAAAGCTGTGCTTTGTTGATTCTTTTAAATCTTTGCTTTTAGAACTAAGTTACAAATAGAGATTCACTTTATCAGCAAGGAAACAAAATAAGTACAAAACGATGCAAAAGGAAGCCAGGAGAGAGCCGTAGGGAGGTTTTGGGAGAATCTGTGACGAGCCCAGTGCTGAGGGTCATCGCGGATGTCACAACTTGTCCCTCTAGATGGACAGCTCTGAGCTATGGCTGCTCTCCGGCCTCAACTCCTTCTCATGATCTCCTTAGGTTTCCCTGCACATCTGTGCCGTTAATTTCCCCCAGCTGCATCCTCTGAGACTATTTCTTCAGGATAATAGCGGGCTCATGGACTGGTGACCTCCATTTTCACAGCCTTCTCAAGCCTTCCATTTGGGTTAAAGTCTCACTGTTCAAAATCTCAAACGCAAGAGGTCTGGATTTGAGCAAGAAACTGGGCAACCTATAGATGGGCAAACCCCAGTCAGGAAAGACATTTCTGTTTTTCCATGTAAATTCTCTATCTAAGCCTTGGCTCCTCAATTAGACTTTACATATGCAATAGGCAGGAACCATAGAGCACCTGTCTTTGATGTCTTCCATTACATATCCTGATTGGGAACACAAATATAGCTCAAATGTACTTATTGCCTATCTGCACTTATCTAATGTTCATTTTTTAGTCCTATGGAAAATAAGCCCTCACTGTAGTTTTTCTCTTAAGCCCCAATACTGACTTTCCAAAAATTGAAAACTAAGGTTATTCCCCAAAGTTTCACATGTCTTGAAAGTGATGACTTCTCAATGATAGTGTACCATCTTCTGCCTAGCATTTTAATTGATTGTTAATGATAGAAATAGATAATGTGATTGTGCAGCCCAACGGTTTATGGTAACATTTTACTTAAGGGAATTGCATAAGAGTTGCATAAGACTTAAAATCAATGTAATAAAAAACAAAAGCTTTCAAAACCATACTTTTGGCATCTTAGCACTAAACAGTAATACAAACTAGAACCTGACCTTTCCTATATACAAGCCCAGCCCTGCCCTGAAAACTGCCTTAATGGAAGATTCTAAAACATATTTTAAATCACTATTAGGTTATAGAAATAATGAAAGGCTCTTTATGTATCCTCCTTCAACCCTGCTTCTCTTTACCATGTGAAAACTAGAATATCCTCCTGTATTTCTGCCCCAAGTCTCTCAAGACAGAAGCACGGATGCACAGAGAGGCCTTCACCACAAGACTCCTCAGTAACTACAGTCTACTTCTGAGTAATGGTTTTTCGAATGTACTGATGCACAGACATATGTGGTTTTCTCTTGTTTCAAAGAATAAAGTTCATAGAAGAATAGAAAATAACTCAAAGTAGCATTTGTGTTCAAAGCCCTTCTCACTGACTTAGAGATCTTTGCTCTTCATTTGAACTAGTTGTTGAGTTTCAACAGAAGAGATATTTAGAGCTGAATACCAAGCCTGGGCACTTGCTCTATTAATAACTAACTATGGACCTTAGGCTGATCATGGAAATAGTTTCTTTCAATGAAAGCAAAAATTCATTTCTTCATCCTGTAGAATGGGGTACTATTTCCATCCTACTTTCCTATATTGTTTTTCTGAAAACTGAATAGAATGGTAAACAAAGTATTCTATGGGGCTATAAAACCAAATTAGGTAATGTCATTATCGTTTTATTCTTTCAATCTATCGTGTTAGCTACCAAGTGTTTTAGAAATGCAGAAATTCTTTTCTCTGTATTCAACTTTGGTGGGGCTTTATCTCTTGTAAAAGCATTTTCTTCTTGAAACAAAGACAAAGAAACAGACAAGTTCTCCTGTTTTTCGACATCTTCAGAAACGTGAAACATGGACTTTCTCTGCTTTCTCCTCCTCATCCTATTTTCATCTCTCCTGGCCAGTCAGGGTGACTGAAAATAGTTTAAACAACAGTCTGTCTTTGTTTATAGGCTCCTCCTCCTAATCTCATTCCTCCATGCACAAAATAATTTGGATTCTATCAATGAAATCATTGGTGGCAGAAGAGACTTCTTGGCCCATGAGCACTGTAGAGATGAGGTCTGGGACAAGTAGATTTAATGCCCATAGATTTTATTCTCCCATGGGGCCCCTTTTGCAGAGAACTCAGGCCACCCCTGTCCTCCCTTAGCCAGAGTTGATCTATGTGAGTATTTGTAGCATGTTATATATAGCTACAGTATATTAGCCTGCTTTTCAGTATCTTACAAACCTAGACTTCAATTCTAGCACCACTAATTGATAGCCATATAGCTTTGGGGAAATGATTTGAACTTTTTGGGCTTCAGTTTCCTTATCGCCCTGAAAAGTAGCATTAGTGATATGACTAATTTCACAGAGTGCCAGTGTTAAATGTAATAATTTCTTGTGCATCCTATGTGTTCACAAGTTGAAGACATTATGATTTCATCACTGTCATTATTAGGTGTAGTAGTAAACAAAAAATTGATCTGAAACAAAACAAATCTTTGCCCAGGTTATCCAGGTTCACCTAATATCTTGTCAGTTCCATAGGACCTTTGTCCTGCCTAGGTTTTTTCCCAGGACCCTGCACCTAAACATGGCCATATGTTGCATGAAACTTTTCATGTGGAGACATGAATGGACATCTATTTACTCCGTACAGGGAATGGCTAATGAACCAATGTAATGGTTATACCAAAGTCCAATTTGGTGGGCAAATGAATTTATTTATTGGGGTTACCCGCAGGAATATGGGTGGGTCAAAGGCAATTGCATCATCGGAAAGCCCACCCAAGCATAGATGATAACTCATAAAAATTGCCTCAGTTTTTCTCCAGGGGGCTTTCAAAGTCTACAGCCTATTTGGGGCAGAGATCTGTTCTTCTCAGTGAGTCAGGCTGAGCCCAGGAAATGAAGATTGCTTTAAACAAGAGTGTGGAGCACAAATGCCCCTAACTTATAAAAGCTGTCCCACAATGAGCAGCCTGACTGATCCCTGGCAAGGAACAAAAATTGGAAATTCTAATTTTCTTCAAACAAGACCTCATTCATAATTGATAAGGTCCAAGGACATCGCCATACTCCACAACTCTAATTTAATAAAATGCCTGATTAACTAAAACAGCCATGCCTGAAACAGCTATTGATTCCAGAAGACTGTCATTGTGGACCAAGCGTAGTGTCACAATTAGTTAAATAAGCTGGCTGTTGACAATGTAAGAACATGCAAACCAAAAAATTCCCTCCCTGCAATCTTTAAGACAGAACAGTTGGCATTTCCAAATGCCCGCGCTTCCTGCTGAACCCTCACCCTCCACCTTTGTACAGACTTAATGCCTGTGGCTTAACACAGAAAAAGAAGGCTAGATTTTAAATTGTTCTTTTTTTGAAAGGGTACCTGAACAATCTAGGAAATAAAAAGATGCAACCATTTCAATAAGCGCTAGGCCAAGAAAGCAGGGATGAGATTGGTAAGCGACTCCAGACCCTTGGGGAGCTGTTTAAGCACGTGCTCTACAGTGTACAGGAGAAGTCATGTATCACCTGTTTCGTTGAAGATGATTTGAGAATTTCTTTGGACCGACTGCATGAAGAGAATTTCTTTCAAGGCTATGTATTTACTTGGAAAGGGATGAAAATGGAAGAACAACTTGATAAATACTTGCACAGGATTAGTAATGATAAAGAAACAGATAGACCTTGGCTTAGTCATTTCCAGGACCTTGGTAAGTCTTTACACTCAAAACTTGGAGACGTGCAACTTGAG
Organism: Ctenodactylus gundi; assembly: GCA_004027205.1. NCBI lineage: Eukaryota > Metazoa > Chordata > Mammalia > Rodentia > Ctenodactylidae > Ctenodactylus > Ctenodactylus gundi. The sequence continues at coordinate 1,930 of PVKB01008634.1, read as the reverse complement.
GTGGGTAGTGAATTGCTCTCCTAATGGTCACCTGGTCATCTGCAGACGTACAACACCAGGAACACTTGGGTTGGGGGGAAGTGGAGTGAAGGGTTGGGGGTTTAGTTAGAGTTGGATTCCACTTGTCAAAATGAAGATGGATGAGCCCTGCGTAGAGGCGACTCACCGGATTGGTTGATTTTCAGATGGTGTGTTGGGCCTCCTTGTGTTTCCACTGAGGCAGTAACCACTTGCAGAGGGACAGTACTGTCTGTGGTCCTCTTCCAAGTGGATCTTCCCTCTAACTCCTGTTCCACTGTGGCCTGCCTTGGCCTAGTGCCTCTGAGTACATTGGTAAATCTTTCTCATTCAGTAGGCAGACCTGCTTGTTTTATTTAGATCTGTTTTCACACTAAATTATACCCCCCAGCTTTGACTTTATCATAGGAAACAATATTTTAAAGACCCTAGCCTAGTTGTTTTTTCAGTATCCAGTGGGATGGAAAGCTATCATTTATTAGGTTTGCTAGAATCCAATCAGCGAGGCTGCCCTTTCTGCTGGTAAGCCTGTCTGCTGTTCACTCCTGTTTTCAGGTCGGCACACCGGAACCTGTATCCTTTCTTTGATCCATTTTCTTTCCAGCCCATTCTCTTTCTTTGCAGAACCAGTGATGCTACTTTATAGTGATTTTCTTTTCACGATCCTCCATGAATTTTAAATTTCTTTATATTTTTGAATTTCTCTTTCCTCTGACAATCTTCTTACACATCCTTCCTCTCTTCTCAGCGGAGGTTTATTTATTTGTTTTTCTTTTGATTTGTTTTTATTTATTTTTGTATTCACAGGCGAGATAGAGATGTTTATTTTCAAGTACAATAGGTTTGCTTTCTTCACGGAATGATACTTGAAATAATATCTCTTCATGTATGTTTACAGAAATCCACAGGACTCGTTGGCAGAAATAGTCTCTTCCTTTAATTCCCAAGCAAAGAAATGTCACTGCCATGATGTTTTCCTATTACTTACCAGTCAGTTATATCTTCTCTTCACTTTCTATAAACTGTTTTTAAAAAATATTTTGGAAAGCTAACGTAAATTGTGTCATACAGAAACCCTTTGTGTATCATTACTTATCTTTCCAAATTGAAGCTCTTGAATGGAAGAGGTTGTGAGTTTTACATTTCTTTTGAATACAAATGGTTTCTGATTCAAATCTAGAAGAATAGGTGATTATTGAAGAGACCAAGGGAGGCAGGCTTGTGTCTTCAGGACATGGACAAACATGTCCATGGATGTTTACAGTATGTTTGCATAGTGTTCAAAAAGGACTATCTGACAAAGGACGAACGCCAGTCCAGACTGAGCAGGGTTGGGGTGCCACTCCAAGAGCTAACTTCACAGCTGCCATGACATTTCTAATCACAGCCACATCCACCCAGTAATAGAGAATAGAAGAAAGGGAAACTTGAATAGCTTAAAAAACTTCATGCTTTGAAAACACTAAACATAAGTTTGAGGAAGACTTCTGGCAAGAACTGATAATGTTTCCAATCTAAGAAAGCAGGTTTTGCTCAACTTGTGGTACTATTTGTCTATGTATGTTTATCCAAAAACATAAAATGAAAATCGACACAGAAAGCTTCGAATGTCTCTTCACAACTATTATAGTGGAGAAAAATCTTGGTATTTGGTGCCAAATCAGGCCAGCATCAGGCAGCAGGCTACTCATATCTTAATTGCAACATCATACTAAAACAAAGAAATTTAACTGCAATCAGGGATAATATAATTTATAAACTATTACATGAATTTGTATCTCATATTTTGTTCAGACTTGGGTATTGCATGTGTGTCATTATATTATAAAGCACAAGGTCACTAGCCTACAATTTCACATGGAATCTTGTAATTCTATTCTACTTTTTTCTGCTTGGAATAAAATTGCTAAGT
>PVKB01008633.1:0-14606 GCA_004027205.1 Ctenodactylus gundi | reverse complement strand
GGGAGTTCAGGCAGTTCACGCTCCCCGCTCATTCGGGCAACCTAACGCATGCCACAGTAACTATTACTATAAAAATAAGAGTCTCTTCAGATCCAAGTCAGGAGTTCTGTCTCATCCTTCTTTCCTCTTTCGTTCTGTCCCTTTCACCATTGGGGACTGAAACGTCCCCAGTCTTTGGGGCTGTAGCTCAGTGGGATGGAGTGTTGGCCTAGCATGCACAGGTTTGGGGTTTGATTCCTTTGATTCTTCAGGGTCAAGTAATAGATTAACTGGGTGTGGTGGCTGAGGCAGGAGGATTGCCATGAGATTGAGGGCAGCCTTGGCTTCAGAGCAAGCCGCTTTTCCAAAGGGAAAAACATCTCCATTTTAAAAAGCAAAAGTGCCTCTCTCCGTAATTCAGGCTCACTCTGAACTCACTGCATAGTCAGGCCGGTAGATGGCAGGTGTGGGCTACAACGCCCGGTTCTTGTGATGCTGGAGGAATGGAACCTCAGGCTTATGAGCTTGCCAGGCACACATTCTAGCTGCTGAGCTAAACCCTGAGGACTTTTCTACCTCTGCTTCTAAAATAATATCAGCTGTATAAACATGCAGACTTTTTGCTCATTACTGTGTCCTTAGATTCTCAGTGTGCCCTTGACCATGTAACAACTGCAGGATACATTTTTTTCTCATATTGGAGATTAAACTCAGGACCTTTGGCTTAGATATATTACCACCTCCGTCTGTTTTGTTTTGTTTTGTTTTGTTTGAGAAGGTCTCGCGAGGTCACTAGATTGCCGTAATTGGTATAGAGATTGCAGTACTCGTGCCTCAGCCTCCTAATGCTCTGAGATGATAGGCATGAACCACCATAACCGGCTAGTACCAAACATTTTTAGAATGCCACAAATAATGTTCTCCTGTTATCAGTGTTCTCTGAGCATGAAGTTCCTCATCGAGGAAGACACAGTCCAACCGATGTCACTGGAGAAATCGCAATGAGCCGACGGGGAAGGAAAGTCTGATCACTGGGTCCGGTCACTAGGGGGCGCACAATAAAGGCTCCTTCTGTGTCCAACCTGTTTCTGCCCTGCAGTTAAGATTGTAACTGGGGTTCTGGTGTGTCCCGAACTGGTGAACCGGTTCCCTTCCTCTCTGATGTCAACCCATGAACATGCACCTTTCGAAAGGATTTCTGGGTCTCCTGGCTCAGGCCAGTAACCCCACCAGGCTTGCAGGTTGCTGCTAGAGGATCCCAAATTGGAATTCGTCCAGAGGAAAATCACCAAGCTAGACAATTACTGAGACCCGCTCTCAAAATCAAAAGCTAAGGATGGAGGAATGGCACAGCGTTTAAAACGGCATATGAGACAAGCACAAGGGCCTGGGTTGAAGTCCCCAGCTCCACCTCCACCTAAAATTGGACGTTGCCACCCACGCCGGTAATCCAGGTACTAGCAAGTGTGAGGTAGGAGGATTGCCGTGAGTCCTGTGTCAGGCAGGGATCCAGGGAGAGACCCTGACTCTAAGAAAAAAAGAAACAAACAAAGAAACAAACACAAAGAAAAGGATGCAAGAGCAAAGTCTTACGTGGATGATGCCACCTAGGGCCGGACCCTTCCTCAGATGGATACCCATTACAGAGTAAGGGAAGTGAGACCCGCCTGGAAGGTGGAATTGAACCACTCTGCCGCTAGGCAGCTGCAGGTTTGAAGCCTGCACCCCAGACCACTGAGGGTCATCCGGGCAGAAGAACAGGCCACCACGGCACTATATACACTTTCTATTAAGCTGGAAGTTTGCAGTTATGATCATGCAATTTGTGAAAGTATGATACAAGTAATTTAACGGAGCTGAAACTTTACCATCAGCTAGTCCCGACCGTGTCTTTCCACTGTTTTCTCTGCACCGTGGAGCGTGGACCATCCAAAGTCCAGATGCCGTCTTTATTTACATAGCACCGTGCATTGTGGGAAGCAGCGCTCAGAAACCTGGACAGGTGTTAAAGCGCCAGGAGTCACAATTCCTACGTCTAAATTCACCTTAAAAGGGAAAGAAGCCATTTTTTCGGCATCAGATACGGTTTCTCAGAGGAATCAGAATGCTGTTCCTTAAATGTGAGTTCCTCCTGGGGTCTGAACAGAGGCTCCTGTGGATGTGGGCCGCGCCCATGGCGCTCGTGCGCCACCTGCTGTTCTGATGTGGCACTGCGATGATCTAGGGCTGCCCTGTTTTCATTCAAAGGCTGAGCAGTAGTTGAGTCCCCAGGCCCTGTTCTACGTACTGGGGATGTGCAACAGCGTGTCCACACGGAGTTTTAACAGCAGAGTTCATCAATTTCCACATATCCCAATCAGGGAAATTAAGGCTCAGCTCTGCAGAGTACCGGGATCTGGAATATCACAGGGATATCAAAGGCTCGGCTGTGGAGAGTTTCAGGAGGTTCACGCTTCCCTTTCATTTGGGGAACCAAACGCATGCTGCAATAGCAATTGCTATAGAAATAACAGCCTCTGCAGATCCACACAGGAGTTCTCTTACATCCTTCTGTCCTCCTACTTTCTGTCTTTCCTTCCTTCCCTCTTTCTTTGTTTCCCACTATGGGGATTGAAATGTCCCCAGACATTGGGGCTGTAGCTCAGCGGCTCTTACGCTGGCCTAGCATGCCCGGGTTTAGGGTTTCATTTCTGTGATTCTTCAGCACCACATAATAGACCAACTGGGCTTGGTAGGTCAAGCAGGAAGAATGCCACGAAATCAAGGGCAGCCTGGGCTGCAGGGCAAGCCAGTTTTCCAAAGGAAAATATCTCTATTTATTAAGCACAGGCTCGCTCTCTGTAATTCAGGCTTGCACCACACATAGTTTCTGTTTTGCTGGAGTGATGGAACTCAAGGCTTATGAGCTTCGTAGACACACATTCAAGCTTCTGTGCCAAAGCCTGAGGACTTTCCTACCTCACTTTCTAAAAAAATATATCAGCTCTATGAAAATGTGCATTTTTGGGTAATTACTTTGTTTTTAGTTTCTCATTGTGGTCTTGACCATGTGACAAAAATGCAGGAAACATTTTTTTATCATACTGGATATTAAACCTGGGGCATGAGACCTCGGTTTATTTCCAGCCTACTTTGTCCTATTTTGTTTGACAGTGTAGCCCTGGGTCAATAAACTGCACTAATTCGTGTAGAGCTTGCCTCAGTCTCCTAACATTCTGAGATTACAGGCATGAACCACCATACCAAGTTACTAACAAACATTTTCAGAATGAAGGAAAAAATTTTATCATGTGGTGAGTGTTCTCAAAGGTTGAATATCCTTATCGTGAAGAGATAGTCCAACAGGTCTCACTGGAGGAATCGCAATGAGCCCATGAGTATGTACGTCTGTTCATTGGGTCTGGTCACTAGGGGCCACTCAATAAGGTCTCTTTCAGTCTTTAACCTGTTTCTGCACTGCAGTAGGATCGCAGCTTGAGGTTTAGTGCATTCAGAACCGGTGATACAACCAATGCCTCTTCTCTCCTTGTCTGATATAGACCAATAAACACACATCTTTAGAAAAGATTGCTGTGTCTCCTTGCTCAGGCCAGTGTGATCCCACCAGGCCTGCAGGCTGCTGCTGGAGGATCAAAGGTAGAAATTCGGCCCCGGTAAACTGAGGAAGGTAGAAAATTACTGAGACCCTCTCTCAAAACAAGAAAATAGTGCACAGCGGTAAAAGTGGCTTCTCTTTCAAGACCAAGGCCCAGGGTTCAATTCCCCAGCTCCCGTTCCTCCTAAAGCTCGAAGTGGTGGGCCTCGCCGGTAATCCCTGCATGGGCGAGCCTGAGGCAGGAGGATTGCTGTGAGTCCCATGCCAGCCTTTCCTGCAGGAAGAGGCAGGAAGAGACCTTGGCTCTAATAAAGAAAGAAAGAAAAAGCAAGTACGCAAGAATGGCCAACGCTCTGGCATCCCTTAGATGCCGGGTAGCTGGAGTCTGGATATGGAGGAAGGGAAACAAGACCCGCCTGGAAGGTGGAATTGAACCACTCTGCCACTAGGCAGCTGCAGGTTTGAAGCCTGCACCCCAGACCACTGGGGGTCATCCGGGCAGGAGAACAGGCCTCCAGGGCACTATATAAAGTTTCCATAAGCTTGAATTTTTCACTGATGGTCATAAAATACTTGAGACTAAGATACAATTAATTTAACACAGCTGAACTTTTCTCATAAGCTCATCTGCATGCGTGTCTTCCACCATTTGTGACTACACCGTGGGGTGTGGACCCTCCTCACTCTGGATGCCGTCTTTATTTACATAGCACCGTGCATTGTGGGAAGAAGCGCCCAGCAACCTGGACAGGTATTAAAGTGCCAGGAGTCCCATTTCCAAAGTGAAAAGTCACTTTATGCAAGAAAAGCCCTGGTAATTCGGAATCAGAAATCGTTTTCAGGAAGAAGCAGAATATTTTTCCAAAAACCTAAGCTCCCCCTGGGGTCCGAGCACGAGCTCCCCTGATTTCAGCCAGCGACTATGTGGCTCGTGCGTCACTGGCTGTTATTTTTTGAAACTGCGGGGATTTTTGGATCCAGCAGTTCATTCAAATACTGAGCATTAGTTGAGTCCCCAGGCACTGTCCTAAGTGCTGGGGATGTGCAACAACCAGTCCTTAGTTAATGTAAACACCAGAGATGGCCAATTTCTACACCTGCATGTAATGATCAGGTAATGAAGGCTCAGCTAGGGAGAGTTTCATGCAGGTCCCACTCCCCTTTTTGGGGTGAACTGAAACTATGCCAGCAGAACTATTTTTAGATAAACGTCACTCTCTTCAGTACCCAAGTCAGGAGTGACCTTCCTTCCATCTTTCCTCTTTCTTTCTTTGTTTTCTTCACCTGAGGCTTCCCCCCCACTATTTTTATTAATATACAGATGTAATACGTAGTATTTACAATGAATTTGGGTGTTTTGTACATCTATGTATCACATCGACTTCACAATCCCTTCCCATTTTCTACACTCCCACCCCTTCCCTGTCCCACCCCTCGGCTCCAGCTATCACTTCATATGGTTCCAATGAATGTCTGTGTTCTGGGTTTTCCAAGTCTGAGAAACCATACAGTGTTTAACATACAAATCTTCCGCACCTAACTCATTTCACTCAAGTCACCACTCTACCTCTGCTTCCTGTTCCTCTAATGGGTTCACAGTAGTTAGACCTTGATGTCTCTTCTCTGAATCCAACCAATCCCTTTATTGGGATATTCACCAAAAGGTTTTTTCCATATTTTCCTATATCTTTGTTGTTATTGTTACACCTGGCCTTATCCACCAGTTCCCATTAGAAAATATCTATAAGCATGTAGTTCAAAAGACTAGTTAATTTGGGAAAGAGAAAAAAATAAATAAATACATAAAATTCAATTGCCTTAGCTGAATACTGGAAGGTGCATATTTGTACGATCACAAGGTTATCTTTACATCAATCAGTTTCCTTAGGATAAACTTTCATTAGTGACCTCATAAGTGAATTGCTACAACAATACAAAGTTAAAACTGTATCACATTGCTACATTAAATGAAGTCAAATCTATACCACATAAATATACTTAAAGTGACAGACATGAAGGCAAATTTAGTTATTTCAGAATTCCTTAACTTTCATATCTTATTTACTTATATTTCACTAATTACCAACATACTTTTTTCTCAGCTCATTCTCCTCTAGCTGTTGTTGCCTCTTCTCTGGGGTCATTGGTGTCGCTGGCCTCCCTTTCACTTTTCATGTTTACTTTAAGTATTTTCTGCAATACTGGCTCAGTGGCTGCAAATTCCTTTAAGCTTTCACTGTCATGGAAAGTTTTAAGTTCTCCCTTAAAATTAAAAGATAATTTTGCTGGATATATCAGTCTTGGTTGGCATTTATGTTCTTTTAGTGCTTGGATGACACTGCTCCAAGATCTCGTAGCTTTTAGAGTTTGGATTGAAAAATCTGCCGTTATCCTCATGGGCGTATCTTTGTAGGTCACCTTCTGTTTTTTCTCTTACCGCTTTTAGTATTTTTCTCTTTGTGTTGGGTTTCTAGAATTTTTAATTATGATGTGTCGTGATGAGAATCTCTTCTGATCAAAGTTGTTTGGTATTCTATATGCCTGCAATAGTTCCATGTTCATTTTTTTTCTTAGATTTGGGTAATTTTCTTCCATTATTTCATTAAACATGTCCTTTAAGCCTTTTGTTTTGTCCTCAGTCTTCTCCTCGATTCCCATAATTCTGAGGTTGTTTCCCCTTGAATCGTCTATCAGCTGATGTAATGACTCACTTTCTTTATTTGCTTTGTGTTCTTCATGGCCTGTATGTTGCAGCTTAGTCACTTTATTTTCTAGGTCTGACATTCTATTCTGAAGTTGTTTAAAGTGGTTGCTTATTATTACCTGTGTGTTTTTCATTTCCTGAGTATCTGCATTTAATTTTTCTATATCTCTGTTGTGTTCTTCTCTATTTTCTTCTTTTGTCTTCATTATCTTCTGGTATATTTCTTCTCTGGTCTCCTCTAGTTGCTTTTCAAGGCTTGCTTTTTGCTTAGGAAAGTGTTGTTGTAGCTGTTGTTCTGTCTGTTTTATTTCCGGCTTTGTTTCCTGCTTTTATAATTCCTGCTTTAATTCCTGCTTTATTTCACTGGCTACCTGGGCCCAGAAGTCACCATCACTCGTGCCCATCTGTTTTTTGAGTTCTGCAATTTCGGCACCCCTTGTACAATCCCCTGGGGAGTCAGATCTTTTTGTATGAGATTTGTTACCACGTTTCCCCATGGTTCTGCTCCCTCTGACTGTTTCTGGTGCGCAGGGAAGAAAATAACTCCTGCTGATGTGTCTGCCTGCGATGGCTGTTGAGCCCCGTTTCTGATCTGGGATCCTGGGAACTTTTCCAGAGGGAGTCCTTGCTGTGTTTGTAGTACACACACCCACGGGTGGGTGCTTCTGAGGCTGGGGCCGCCCGCTGCCAATAATTCCCACTTATCCGGGTCCACAGTGACTTCGGGCTGAAGCTCTGGCCTCTGGACCTTGTCTGTGATCTGTGGAAGCCAGCAGCTTGGGGCCATGCCGAGTGGGCTGTTTTCCTCCTCATCTGATGTGACTTCAGGATTTCAGACCCGCCCACAGCCTCCTCTCCTCTTGTTGTGTGCTCCGTTCTCTCCCAGCTCCCTTCTCTCCCAGCTCCACTCCATCTGATGTTCAGGTCCCCATGCGCTTTTCTCCGTCCGCAGCTGCCTGCCGTTTGGAGCCAGCTGAGGCCTTTTCCTTAACCTTGGGGCTTTAATTCCCACTCCGGTTTCAATAATCCTTTGGATTTTCTGCCCTCCACTGCTCGTCTTTCAGTTTTGGGGGATGCTCCTCTCCTAGCTACACCAAGCACGCTTTTTCTAACTTTCTTCTTGACTTTTTTTGGTGAGTTGATGAGGAGACATTGTGCAGTGCTGTTACTCAGTCGCCATCTTGACCGGAACCTCCTCTTCCTTTCTTTCTTTTTGCATTCTTCCTCCCTCACTACTGGGGATATAAAGAGCCCCAGACCATGGGGCTGCAGCTCAGCCATAGATTGCTTGACTAGCATGCACAGGTGCTTGGCTGTGATTCCTCTGATTCTTCAGCACCATGGAATAGATTTACTGGGTGAGGGGGCCGAGGCAGGAGGATTGCCGTGAGATCGCTGGCAGTCTGGGCTACAGAGCAAGCCTCTTTTCCAAAGGAAAAAAACCTCCATTTATTAAAGACAGAGTCTCTCCTGTCATTTGGGCTGGCCCTTTGCTCTCGGCATAGCCAGGCTGGTAGACAGCAGGTGTGGGCCACCACCCCCGTTGATGTGATGCTGGAGGAATCGAACCCAGTGATCATGATCTTGGCAGGCACACATTCTAGCTGCTGAGCCACACCCTGAGCACTTTTCTACCTTAGTTTCTAAAATAATATCAGCTCAATAAAAGGATACACTTTTGGTCATTACTTTGTCCTTGGTTCTTCCGTGTGCTCTTGAACATGTCACAGAAGCGTAGGAATCATTTCTTTCTTTTATACCAGACATTGAACCCAGGGCCATCACACTGAGCTCGTACCCCCACTCCCCTTTTGTTTTGCTGTGCTTGACAGTGTCTCCCTAGGTCACTTGATTGCACTAATTGTGGTTATGCTGGAAATCTTCCTGCCTCACTCTCCCAAAGTTCTGAGTAGATAGCCACAAAACACCATACCATGCTAGTAACAAACGTTTTTAGATTAAATGAAATAATGTTATGTTATCAGTATCCTCTGAGCTTGAATTTCCTCATTGGGAAAAACAGTTCAACCGTTTTCACTGGAGGGACCCCGGCTGAGCCACTGAGTGAACGTCTGAGCATTGGGTCTGGTCACTACGGGGCGCTCAATAAAGACTCCTTCAGTTTTTAACTTGTTTCTGTCCTGAGTCCTGATTCGGAGATCCAACCAATCCCATTTCCCTCCCTTTCTGTTATAGACCAATGAACACGCACCTTTAAAAAGAATGGCAGTGTATCCTGGCTCAGGCCAGTGCATCCACCAGGCTTGCAGGTGGACGATGGAGGATCACCAGTTCAAACCAGCCTGGGTAAACTGAGTAAATTAGACAATTACTCAGACCCTCTTTCAAAATCAAAAACTAGGACTTGAGGAAGGGTCCAGTGGTTAAAGCGGATAGCCTGATAAGCACAAGGCTCTGGGTTCAATTCTCCAGCTCCAAATCCACCTGTAGCTCGACACAGCACCCCAAGCCTCTTGTATTTGTGACACTAGTGAGCCTGAGGCAGAGGATTGCTGTGAGTCCAAGGCCAGCCTGGGCAGCAGGGAGAGACCGTGTCTCAAGAAACAACAACAGAAAAAGTATGCCCGCCCCTACTCACGAGGCCAAGGCATAAGTTAGTCTGTGGGAGGTGTCCAGTGCCTGACAAAGACATGAGCGTCCCTTAGATGCCCGGGTAGCTGGAGTCCGGGTACGGAGAAAGAAAAATGAGGCCCGCCCGGAAGGTGGAATTGAACCACTCTGCCGCTAGGCAGCTGCAGGTTTGAAGCCTGCACCCCAGACCACTGAGGGTCATCCGGGCAGGTGGACAGGCCATCACGGAGCTTTATTAAGTTGCCATAAGCTTGAGTTTTTCACTGATGGTCATACAATGTTTGAGAGTATGACACAATTAATTTAGCACAGCTGAACTTTTCCCTTCACCTGAACCCTACCGTGTCTTTACGCCGTTTTCTTTGCATCCTGGGGCATGGACCATCCTCACTTCGGACACCGTCTTTATTTACATAGCACTGTGCATTGTGGGAAGCAGCCCAGCCACCTGGACAGGTGTTAAAGCATCAGGAGTCCCATTTCCAAAGGGGAAAGTCGCTTTAAAAAGAAAGAGAAGCAAACGTTTCTGAATCAGATAACACGTTACCGACTAATCAGAGTACTTTTCCTTAAATGGAAGTTCCCACTAGGGTCTGAGCAGAGGCACCTGTGGATCTGGACCTTGCTAGTGGGGCTCTTGCGCCACCTGCTGTTCTTTTGTAGAACTGGATGAATCTATGGATATCCTAGCTGTTACATGAGCATTGGTGGAGTCGGAAGCACTGTTCTAGGTAGGGGATGTGCAACAACTTGTCCCAACTGAATTTAAACAGGAGATATTGCCCATTCCTACACCTGCAGGTCACGATCTGGGAAACTGGGTCAGCTATGGAGAGCACCTGCCTCTGGAATATTATGGGAATATCAAAGGCTCAGCCATGGAGCCTTTCGTGCAGTTCACGTTCCCCTTTCATTAGGGGAATCAGATCCATGCCAGCTTAGCTATGATTACAAAAACACCACTGTCTTCACAACTCAAGTCAGAAGGTCTGTTTTTACTTCTTTCCTCTTTCATTCTGTTTCTTCCTTTCTTTTCCTGTAAAGGGCACTGAAACGTCCCCAAACCTTGGGGCTGTAGCTCACCGCCTAGAGTGCTGGCCTGACATGCACAGGCCTTTGGGTTTGACTCCTTTGATTCTTCAGTGCCATGTCATAGATTAACTGGACATGGTGGCTGAGGCAGGAGAATTTTCATGAGATCGAGGGCAGCCTGGGCCATGGAGAAAAATATCTCCATTTTAAAAAGACTTGCTCCGTCTCGGGATTCAGTCTGGCCTGAGCTCACCGCATACTCAGGCTGGTCTTTTGAACATGCAGAAACCACGCTCAGTTCATGTGATGCTGGAGGAATTAAACCCAAGGCTTATGACCTTGACAGGCACATAGTCAAGTTGCTGAGCCCAACTCTGAGTCCTTTACTACCTTTGTATCTAAAATAATATCGGTTCTATAAACATGTAGACTTACTGGCCTTTCTTTTGTCCTTAGTTCCCCAGTGTGCTCTTGAGAATGTAACATAAGTGTAGGAAACATTATTTTCTATCACACTGGAGTTTGAACCCAGCGCCTTTGCACGGAAGTCTATTTCCATCCATTTTGTATTGTTTTGTTTTGTTGGAGGGTCTGGCTAGATCACTATGTTGTACTAACTGGGGTAGAGCTGGCAATCTTCCTGCCTCAGTCTGTGAAACTTCACAGATGCTAGGCATGAACCACCATACACTGCTATTACCAAACATTTTTAGAATGAACGAAATAATGTTATCATGTTATCAGTATTCTCTGAGCTCTCCTCATCATGGAAGACATAGTTCAACTGACTTCAATGGAGGAATCGCAATTATCCTAAGGGGAGGAACCTCTGATTGTTGTGTCCGGTCACTAGGGGGCGCTCAAGAACGGTTCCTTCAGTTTTCAACTTGTATCTGCCCTGCATTAGGATCGCAGCTGGAGTTGAGTTTGACCGGAACCGGTGACAGACCCAATCCCGCTTCCCTCCCTCACTGATATAGACCAATGAACATGCATCTTTAGAAAGGATCGCCAGGTCCCATGGCTCAGGCCAGTGACCCCACTAGGCTTGCAGGAGCCACTGCAGGATCAGAAGTTTGATTTCAGCCTGGCTAAACAGAACAAAGTAGAAAACTACTGAGACCCTCTCTCAAAATCAAAAACTAGGACTGGAGGAATGGCACCGTGGTTAAAGCCGCTTGTCTGGCAAGATCAAGGCCCTAGGTTCATTTTCCCAGTGCCAGCTCCAGCAGATCGACGTGGTGGTTCACGCCTGTAATCCCTGGACCAGCGAGCCTGAGGCAGGAGGATGCTTTGAGTCTAAAGCCAGCCTGGGCTGCAGGGAGAGACCCTGTTTTTAAACAAAGAAAATTATGCAGAGGCAGCATCTCAAGTGGGGAGGGCCTATGTTAGACAGGTGGACATGACAGTGACCCTCGAGGTGTCCGCCAAAGGGACTAGCGTCCCTTAGACGCCGGGTAGCTGGAGTCCGGATATGGAGGAAGGGAAACAAGACCCGCCCGGAAGGTGGAATTGAACCACTCTGCCGCTAGGCAGCTGCAGGTTTGAAGCCTGCACCCCAGACCACTGGGGGTCATCCGGGCAGGAGGACAGGCCACCCACGGCACTATATAAAGTTTCCATAGGCCTGGAGTTTTTTAGTTATGGTCATACCATTTGTGAGTGTATGACACGATTAATTTAACACAGCTGAACCTTTCCCATCAAGCTTGCCCCGACCGTGTCTTTCAGCCGTGTTCCCTGTACTGGGGTGGCGTGGAGGGGGGACGTCCTCACTCTGGACCTGTATTTATTTACATAGCAGCGTGCATTGTGGGAAGCAGCACCTAGGAACCTGGACAGGAGTTAAAGAGCCAGGAGTCCCAATTCCAAAGTGAAAAGTCACTTTAAGTATGGAAGAACCTCGTTATTCGGTATGCAGAAACTGTTTCCCTGAAGAATCAGAATACTGTCCCTTAAATATAGGTTTCTCCTGGGGTCTGAGCAGAGGCACCTGTGGATCTGGGCTGGGGTACTGGACTAGTGCGCCACCTGCTGTTCGTTGTGGAACTTCGCGGATCTAGGGAACCAGCACTGCATTCAAATACTGAGCATTAGCTGAGTCACAGACACTGTCCTAAGTGCTGGGGATGTGCAACTATTTGTCCCCAGTGAATGTACACACCCGAGATGGTTAATTTCTATACCTGCATGTCACAATCAGGGAACTCAAGGCTCAGCTATAGAGAGTTTCACATAAGTCATGCTTCCCTTTCATTTGGACAACTGAATCTATGTCAGTAAAACTATGATTACAAACACAACAGTCTCTTCAGAACTCAAGTCAGAAGTGTTCTTCCTTCCTTGCTCTCTCTCTCTCTCTCTCTCTCTCTCTCTCTCTCTCTCTGTCTCTGTTTCTGTTTCTGTCTCTGTCTCTCTCTCTCTCTCTGTCTCTCTCTCTCTCTCTCTCTCTCTCTCTCTCAGTACTGAGGATTGGAAATTCCCCAGATCTTGGGTCTATAGGTCACCGGTTACTGTACTGGCCTAGCATGCACAGGCCTTTGGTTTTGATTCCTCTGATACATCCCCATCACATGATAGATTAACTGGGCGTGGTGGCTGAGGCAGGAGGATTGCCATGACTTAGAGGGCAGTGTGGGCTACAGGGCAAGCCCTTTGCCAAAGCAAAAATAAATTTCCATTTTTTTAAAAGACAGGGCCTCTCTTGGTAACTGATTTTGGTGCTGCACTCACTGCATAGTCAGGCTGGTAGTTTGCAACTGTGGGTCACCATGCTCAGTTTACATGTTGCTGAAAGAATCAAACCCAAGGCTTATGAGCTTGGCAGGCACACATTCTAGCTGCTGAGCCAAACCCTGAGGCTTTTTCTACTTTAGTTTGTAAAATCATATCAGCTCAATAAACATGAAGACTTTTAGCTCATTGCTTTGTTCGTAGTTCCTCAGTGTGCCCTTGACAACATAACAAAAGTGCAGGACACATTATTTTTTATCCCACTGGATTGAACCCAGGGCCTTCACACCGAAGTGTGTTCCCAGTGCTTTTTGTTTTGTATTGTCTGAAAGAGTCTCGTTAGGACACTACATTGCACTAATTAGGGTAGAGCTGGCAATGCTCCTGCCTCAGTCTCGAGACGTTCCAAATGCTAGGCATGAACCACAATACCTGCTATTACAAAACATTTTTAGATTGAACGATATAATATCATCATGTTATCAGTGTTCTCTGAGCTTGAATATCCTCATCGTGTAAGACACAGTCCACCTGATTTCACTGGAGGAATCCCAGTGAGCCCACAGAGAGCAAAGTCTGATCTTTCAGTCTGTTCCCTACGGGGCGCTCAAGAAAAGCTTCTTAAGTCTTCAACTCGTACTGGCCCTGCAGTAGGACAGCAGCTGGGGTTCTAGTGCGACCTGAACCATTGATACAGCCACTCCTACTGCCCCCCCTGTGTGATATAGGCCAATGAACACGCATCTTCAGAAAGTGCTGCCAGGTCTCCTGGCTCAGGCCAGTGACCCCACCAGACTTGCAGGTGGCTACTGGAAGATCACATGGCCAAGCTTGGCCTGGGAACTGAGCAAGTCACACAATTACTGAGACACTCTATCAAAATGCTAAACTGAGGCTGGAGGAATACCACAGCGATTAAAGCCGCTTGTCAGTCAAGAGCAAGGCCCAGGGTTCAATTCCCGAGCTCCAACTCCACCTACAGCTCTACCTGAGAATCAATGCGGGCAATCACAGCCCTAGCAAGCCCGAGGCAGGAGGACTGCTGTGGATCCCAGGCCAGCGTGGGCTGCGGGGTGAGACTTTGTGTCAGAAGACAAACAAAAAAGTAAGCTTGTGCGGAGTCTCACTTAGCAATGGCTGAAGGTAGAATGTGGTCACAGCATCGATGAGAAGCTGGAGTCCAGTGGAATTGAACCACTCTGCCGCTAGGCAGCTGCAGGTTTGAAGCCTGCACCCCAGACCACTGGGGATCATCTGGGATGAAGGACAGGCCACCAAAACGCTATATAAAGTTTCCATAGGCCTGAGTTCTTTACTATGGTCATGCCATACGTGAGGGTATGACACAATTAATTTAACACAGCCAACCTTTTCCCATTAGCTTATGGTGACTGTGTCTTTCTGCTGTATTCTTTGCACCTTGGGGCGTGGACCATCCTCACTCTGGATGCCGTCTTTATTTACATAGCAGCGTGCATCATGGGAAGAAGCGCCCAGCAACCTGGACAGGTGTTTAAGAGCCAGGAGTCCCATTTCAAAAGTGTAAATTCACTTTAAAAATGAAACAACCTCGCAAACAGAAATCAGAAACCAATTTCAGGAACAAACAGAACACTTTACCTTAAAGGTAAGTTTGCCCCACGTGTGAGCAGAGGCACCTGTGGATCTGGGCACCGGCTATGTTGCGCAAACGCCACCCGATGTTGTTATGTGGCACACTGTAGATCTGTGTATCCCCACGTTCGTTCAAATACTGAGGATTAGTTGAGCCGGGCACTGTCCTAGGTTCTGGGTATGTGCAGCACCCTGTTCCTCCTGGATGTAAACACCCGAGATGGTCGATTTCTACACTGCAAGTCACGATCAGGGAAATAAGGTCAGCCTTGGAGAGTACCTGGATATGCGACGTCCCGGGAGAATCAGAGGCTCAGATGTGGGGAGTTCAGGCAGTTCACGCTCCCCGCTCATTCG
>PVKB01008632.1:0-14615 GCA_004027205.1 Ctenodactylus gundi | reverse complement strand
TGATAGGGTTGTTTACTTTAGGGGGCTTTATATTTTTTCAGTAATCCTTATTGGAAGTGTTGTTGGGGAAGATCTTTTCCCACTCTGTGGGTCGTCTCTACACGTTGCTGTTTCGTTTGCTGTGCAAATACTTGTTACTTTACTGTAGTCCCATGTGTTGGTTCGTACTGAGATTTCTTGTGCAGTTGGTGATCTGTTCTCCTAGGATTTTACCAATTTTGTCTTCCGGTAGCTTCAGTGTTTCAGTTTTGATGTCCAGCTCCTTGATCCATTTCTATCTGATTTTAGGGTGTGGTGATAGATATGAATCTAACTGCATTCTCCTGCATGTGGAAATCCAGTTGTCCCAGCACCATTTGTTAAAGATGCCGTCTTTCCTCCAGTGGATCATTCTGGCCCCTTTGTGCCAATCCTGCTAAAAATGAGAGATGCTGTTAGTCCCTCTCAGACAGACGACCCTCCCTGGGCGCGCGCTCCAGCCGCGGACGACCCTCCCTGGGCGCGCGCTCCAGCCGCGCAGGCGCCGCGTGGATCCCGGGGCGGGGTCCCAGAAGCATCCCTCTCCAGCACTTCCGCGCGGCGGGAAGCAGTGCCGGCCGCCCGCCGGGGCAGCCCGGGCTCCCACCCGCCATCCTCCCAGCCCGCGCCCTCACTGCCCGGCGCGCCGGGCACAAGGCTCTGCAGGGCGCGCCTGCGCCGTGGCCTGCGCCTGTGCCGTGCGCCCCTGCCGGCGGCTTCCGCAGCGCGGCGACACGTGGCAGCGCACGCGCGGTGACGCTGGACAATGGGCGCGCCATCGCACGCCGCGTGACGTCATGGGCACGCCTCTCCCTGGTCACTGTCCTGTGGACCCTGCCGCGGCCGGCCGGCGCTCCCGTGACCCGTCCGCCTCCCGGGTGAGTTATCCAGAGAAGCCGCCGGGCGCGGGAGAGCGGGCACAGCCCCGCGCGGACACCCTGTGGTCTCTGCCAGGCGCCGGGTGCCCACGTGAGACCCGTGTCCTGGGGGACCCCGCCGTACCGGGCAGGACTGCGCTGCGGGCCTCCTCGTTTCTCCTTTCCAGGTGTTCAGTTTTTTGGCTTCCCACTGGGTGCGGGATACAGGCGCTCGTGACGTGAAAATCCTCAGGTCTGCGCAGCCCAGCGTCGCCTTAAGTTTTGATGCAAACATCGTGGTGTATATATTTTCCGTTTTTCATGCCCTCGTGCGGGTTTCTTGAGTCTGCCTCTGGTCTGATTGAGCTGGAGCAGAATGCAAATTAGTTGTCGTCTTCCCCGCCGGCCAGGAATTCCTGCCAGCGTCCTCGGTCGCGTGCTGACCTGCGGTTCCTTCAGCACGTCCGTGTGCGGCTGCCCACGGTAGGCACGCACTGGGAGCTGAGCGAGTGCGTTCCTCTGGGGGTGTCGTGGGCGACAGACGCAGTCGCTTCGGTGGTGAAGGGTGCCGGGGGCAGTGCGCCCGCAGGCCACCTTGCCAGCTGCGCAGAGAGGGGCCTGACCGCTTCAAGGGATCCAGAAACTTAGTAGGAGCCGCCGGTGTGACAGGTGAGCCAACCCCGCGCCGGCCCTGTCATCCCTGCAGCCTGGAGGCTGAGGCAGGACGCTCGCATGGTCAGGCGCAGCCTGTCTGTGACTTAGTGAGATCCGTCTCAGAACTGAAAATAAAAATGAGCCAGAGCTGTGCCCCGGGGCAAAGGGCCCTGGCTCCATGCCCAGCTGCAGTAGAAGGGACAGGTGAGTCACTGGTGCCGACTCTGTGGGGACCCGAAGAGCGAGAATGAGGTGCTAAATCACAGCCACGCTGGCCATCTGTACCACAGAAGAGGGAGAATTCTTCCTTAGAGGTTGTTTTAGATGTCAGGTTGAGCGCTAACCACCGCGGGAAGCTGATTTGACTCTTTGCGGGTTCTCCGGATTCTAGGCTTACCTTCCGTGCTGCCGAAAACTTCAGGGCTTTCCCTTTGCCATCAGGTTGACACAAATATTAATATCACATTCCTGTGTGTGAAAGCGTCTGTGAGCATGCTGATATTTTATACTAAAAGACAATTTCAGAAGCAAATATTAACCTTTTTTTTTTCCTCAATTTGAACCTATGTTCTTTTGCAAGGCTCTGGTAAACTTGGCTTTAGTTTCAAATTCTCTTTGAAATTTAAGGTAATATATGTGTGTTCCCGGGAATGAGAAATGTAACTGTCAACGTATGCGTGATGTCCATTCCTTTCGTTGGCTGATTCATGGGTTAGTTTTATTACCGAGCAGCCAGATCTATGACAATTTCTGCCACAGATCTAAGATTGAAATACGATTCTTCCCTTAGATCCGCAACTGTAAAATTGAGTGCTAGCTGGGAGCAGGAATAAGGTGCTTTTACACCCACTCACGGTATCACCATGTGAAGCACTAAACACGCGTCCAGCCAGTTATGGAACCGTGAACCCTGGGTTTCTAGAACTTCTAACATTTTCGACATACTGTTGTGATGGACAAAATTCACTTCAGGCAGATGGCAACTTCAGGTAGTTTCAGCTTCATGTATTTTAATCAGTGGGTCTCAAGATTAGAACTGTGGTCATTGATTTTTTTTTTTTGGCTGAATTGAAATAGAGGAAAGAGATTCTAATGTCCCTTTTCATACTAAGATGTGGTGAGGATTTTATTGTGAGCAGTTTAGCCAGTACACCTGGTACGTGGACGTCTGCAGGCCCCATTCTCCCTCTGACAGTACCAACAGGGCTGAGACAGGAAGGGGCAGTGTGTGTGGGGGCGGGGGGGGGGCGCGGAGCTGTTGTCACCTGCTTTGCATGGACATGGCATTAGGTGACCTGGGGTTTAGGTGGGGATTCACAGGTGGGCATCGGTACAGTTAGAAAGTTAACTGTAGACGGCAGTTTATTTTCTGATTGATCCACTTCTCCATTTAATTTTGAGGATTATTCAAAACCAGCCTTGTGAGATATTATAACCTTTGCAAGGTAAACTTTTCAAAGCAAGAAGTTCATTGAAATTCTGTTACATTTTCCTTTGTTGTGCCAGCTGCCGATCTGTGGGTTCTGTCCTTGGGGTGGCCCAGAAACACCCTGTGTCGTGCTTAGTTCCCCCTGAAGCGGTCCGGTTCAGCACTCGTCCTGGAATTGCACCCCAGTCTTCAACTACTGGAGAATGAACATTTCTGTATAGCAAATCAAATACAGACATCCATAACTTAAAGGAGACAAAGTGTATCCTAGCTCACAATTTCGGAACGTTGCAGTCCGTTCCTGGGCAGTTAGCAATGGCAAAGGGTCTGGAAGAGGCCGGAGCAGAGAAAAGCTACATTACCACACAGGAAGACAGGAAGCGGGAGGAACTAAGGTGGAGCTAGCGAGGGAGTTATCCCTTCCTGGGTCAAGCCCCAGTGATCCACCTCTTCTGGGCCAAGCCGCACCTCTCAGCAGCAGAGAAAATCAGTAGTTAAACCCCATGAGGGACTCGCCTTCCAAACAGGAGGCTTGTTGGGGGGGGGGGGGGGGGGTGGTTATGGATCCAAACTGTAGCAGGGACACAATTCTGCCCTGTGGAGGTCCTTGTGCTATTTCTGCTACCTCTTGACACACAGTCATGAACCTGAAGTGTTCGAGGCCCTTGAATCTCAATTTCCTGCCAGCACTTGAGCCTCAGACCACTGCAGCCATTTGCCTGGTCTCTGGGCACTGAGCACCGGCTCCTTTCGTCCCTTTTCCAATTTGGAATGATTTCACTTCAGAAATAAATAAGACAGACAAAAAAAAGTTTAATGAAAAAAGCAACACCGTGCAAGACAGCGGCGTGGAAGCACTTGCACTAAGCCGGGGCCTTCTATTTTAGAACAAGGAGCTGATTAAGAAATGCTAGAGACCTCCTCGGAAACGGTCCCACGGAGAAAATATAGATGACGGATTTACAAAATCAAGTAACTATGTCGAACACGAGTTTTACAGTTAACACCCTGACCACAGAGGACAGGATGGGTTTGGATGGAAACTGGAGAATTGAGGAAAGAACGAAGCAGGGCTCAGGCAAGAGGAGCCCGGGTAGGGGCGCGTCAGGGACCGAGTGGCAGCTCGCCAGCTCCGCGCAGGCCTGGGCCCGCCCGGCGCACTGCGTAGCTGCATTGGTGTTGCTTAAAGCTGAGACCTGGGCTCATCGTCGGCGATTCCAGGGGCACCGCTTATCACTGTCACGGTCTGCACAGCACAGTTAGTGCTGACGGGAGACGCGTGTGTCTCTCACTCTACCGCCCCAGAGAGACAGAGATGAGGAAGCCATTAGCCACCGTGGGCAAAACCTAGAAAACCTGAGAAAATCTGCCTGCTTTTCCCAACTGCACACTGGGCAGTGTGCTCAGCACTGGGACAGTCCTCCTCTGCTCAGGTGCTGTGCCGGGGACACAGTGGCCCCGTCTTTGCCCACCCTGGACCTGTCGCACCTTCTCACGCAGGGTTCAGTAGGCCCAAGTGTTCCGGGCTGTGCCACAGAAACGCTGCTCCTGGAGCCCCTTTTCCGTCGTCGCTACGTCAGCATTCCACGGCCAGTAGAGGCTCTAGTTGCCGTTGACTCATTTTGAAAGAAAACCACAAATCAGAGAACGAGAAAACACAACAACTGAGGAAACAGGCCGCTGCCTCAAGCAGCGAGCAGGAGAAGGGGAAGGGAGCACCCCGTGCCCCTCGAGACGGCAGATCTTGGGCCTCTCCTCTGCGGGCTTTAGACCTTAGTAAAATGTGTATAAGGGATCTTGCGTTTCTTCACACTGAATTTTAATGTGGCTTTGGTCGTTGTGAGGGCAGTTCCGAGAATTATCTGTCTGTTTTGTACAGACAAGCTTGTAAGCGCTGTTGTGAATCCCGTGGGGGACAGATGGGGTCTGTGGAAACGCGGAGCAGGCTGCACCCTGGGTGGCCCCCTGGGGACACGGAGGCTGGGTGCTCTCAAAACTTTCGGTCTTAGTTATTTTGTTGTTGTTGTTGCTGTTGCTTGGCTAAGTAACTGATGCGCACAAATCGGGGAAGGAGAAGTCTATTTTAGCTCACAGTTTCAGAAGGTCACTGTCCGCTCATGGCGGCCGGCAATAGTGGCAGCACGTGGCAGAGGCCGAGGTTGAGGCAGCCCCTCACAGCATGGCAGCCAGGAAGCCAGGTCAAGTCCCCGAAGGAAGGCAGGAAGCAGCGTCTATCCTTCCAGGTCCCACCCAGCGATCTGCCCCTTCTGCTTCCAGCCCCAGTGCCCTGCTCCTTCCAGGGTTAAGCCCCACCGCACACTGAGATCCAGTCCACACACCTGCAGTCCACCCCTCCAGGCCAGGCACCAATCTCCTCACAGCCCGTAGACGATTCACAGCATCCAGATACACGAGACGTGGGGGACACTGCAGATCCGAGCCACAACCCTTCTCCCGGACACTTAGGTCACTGCTTCTCCTCACGAGGACTTACCTGCCCCTGGATGTGCAACTTCCACGCACCTCGGCCCCTTTGGCATCTTGGTAGCGTTTGTGAAGTAGCTTGAGTTAGGAATTCTAGATGGTACTGAATGGCCGACGTTTGGCGCTTTTTGCAATCTCTCTGACATTTGGTTCCTGGTCAGACAGCAGGCGCCCTCCAAGCTGAAAGGCAGGGAGTCCGGTACAGAGCGTGCTTGCCTGGGCATGGACTCACTTGATGCGAGGTTTCCCAAGGAGCCCCAGGGCTATAATATGCTTTTGCATGGTAGAAAGACCTGTAGATTTATTAATGCAGTGACCCATTACAAAGACAGTCTGGAAAGTATCTTTAGGCATACACGTATGGAGAGCTTCATGGCTCCTAGTTATCTTCTTTCAATTAGCATTTTGGCTGGTGTGCATGTCTACTCATCTTGAGATGATAGGATTTCATATGCCTATTCTATTTGGACAAACCCCAAATCAGGCAGATCTGAAAGGACTTGGGCAGACTTGAGAGGAATCATCAGACGTTTGCCTCAATGTGATTGGAGCAGAAATTCTTAGATATGTTTATACTGACAGTGATAAAGAATGACATAGTTATTTGTAATTGTTTTCATGTTGGCGATTCTGGTAGATCAACAAAAACTTACTGAGGTTGTTCTACTGTCCAGGAGCTCTCTGAAATACCAAGGAGGCATGAAATAGTCGTGATGTTCACTTGCACAATCTCAGAGCTTGGAGCAGGAAGCCATCGTTGGCCCAAGTCTGGGTTATCTGGGTCTGGTGTCACCTGGTTGGAGGGGAGCCAGGCACTGCCTTTGGGAGAGAGTACCTGAGTGCAGACCAGAAGTCTGGTTGCTGGTAGACCGATGGACTCAATCTCTCGTGAGAGGGGTGCTCTCGTGAATGATGGCCGGGACTACGTTGTCTGTTTGCATAATCTCTTATAAATTTTCTCCTTCTTTTACATCACAGGATTCTCGTTCTACTCTACTGCTTGGCTTCATTGAAAAGAAACTCTAGAATGCATAGAATCAAACGAAATCATGGAAAATACTCACTCGCCTTTCAGAAACAGAGAATGTGAGCATAGAAAATGAGCACAATTGTAGAACGCCTCCGCAGCAGCAGCTGGCGGTGTTAGATCTGAGACCCAGTTGTCCTCGTGAAAAGGAGAAAGCAAGCAAAAAGTCATGCTCTCTGCTCCATTTTTTCCCTTGTACAAATTATTTTTTAAGAGATAAAGACGTCAAGCTTTCGGTAGATCTGTGAGATAGTGACACCTCAGTGTTTTTCAAGTTAATTAATCTTATGTAAATTAGAGGTCATCCTTAAAAATACAGTGTCCTGTGGTCAAGTAGGTTTTAGAAAACAACTTACTCAACCTCCTAAGAGAATCAGCTGACATCTAGTGAGTGAGAGATCAGTGCAGTGACTTAAGGGCCATCTGGAGGCCCATGTGTAAGTCAGGGTGGGAGATGTGCTATGGGCAGAGTCAAGGTAGGGTTTTGTGGCCCACCGTAAGGACTTGTGTTTGAACTTGGGGTGCAATGCAAAGCTAAGAAAGATGCTCCTGCAGGAGCAGGGATCTCACTGGTGTCCAACAAGTCTCTTTGGCTAAATGGAGAAAGTGTTGCGGGAAGGCAAGGACCACGGAAGGGACACTGATTAAGGAACACTTGCAAAGAGGTCCCGGAGAGATAGATGACAATGGCTTAGACTAGGGGTGGGATGGAAGAAATAGTAGCGGTAGATTTGGGGTAGAAGAAACAATGGCTATTAGGAGTGACATTGAAGAGGTCGCCAACATGTTGGGGTAGGAAGCAGGTTGAGCACACCATGCACAACCTCTTCCAGTTGGGAGTTTGCACACCGTGGGTAAGTTTCCCTGCCAGTGAGCATCCTGGGGTGGAAATAAAAGTGAAGGTAGAGACAAGGACTTGGCACTGGGTTTCAGGAGGCAGAGACGATGGACAGTGGAGGCCGTGAAGTGATGGAAACTGAGGATGAGAAAGACGTGGCTGAAGGAAGGAGGCCGAGGCTTTGTAGTGGTGGAAGGGAAACAGGGCACTTCGCAAAAGCCAGGAGAAAACGGGGAGGAAGAGGAGGCCGGGTGACCGACCAGGGAAGGAGAGGTGCCGGGAACGTTCCTTGTGTTCACAGCAGCATCACCTTGCCAGCTGTTGGAATTGGACAGTATGTGAACACACGCTCCTCAAAACCAAATATTCTGTGGCAAGCCTAACAGATTCTTAATTATGGATGCATTCTGATTAAGTGAAAGCTGAGACAGGTGTTCAGAACTGAAGATAAACGTATTAGGCAGAGTCATCAGGACTTAGGCAGCATTGTAATTTATTTTTCATGAAAGCAAGAATGTCTTTTCTAGGCAGGAATGTCAAGGATTGTCTACCGGTTAAACTTAGGTTGTCTTGTAAATGTTAAGTGACTTTCAGCAGGGCCTTCCCAGGTCCTGCCATATGTGCCGTCCGCCTGCTCTAGGGGTGTAACTACGCGCTGTGGCATCACGTTTGCTCACTGAAGTGGACTGCATCACGCACAGACTCACACCGCTGTAAAGTCTACCCTGTGTGAGGCATCCTTGTGCGGATGGAACTGTCAACACACAGGCTTGAGTGTCCTTTGTTAAATGGTGCTCACAGTGTGGTTGGCTTTGAGAGAGCCCACGGGGATGGCACTGCGTCGGAACCACTGTTCTGTGACGTGCATGACAAGTCATTAACGAACCCCCGCATTTACAGCCTCCTGTGTGTGTAACTGGCAGCCATTTATAGGACAGCTTCCTGGTGGCATGCTGGAGATGTGCAGAGGCAGATAGCCGCATGTCCCAACAGGGTTCACAGCCACGTCAACCAAGTGAGTTCATCCACCTTTCAAAAATCATGTTTTATTTGAAAAGGTTTTTACAGAGAGATTAGTTCCACATGACTAGGTATTCTCATTAGTGTGATTGAAATTCCACCTCTGGTTTTGATCTAGCAGAAAACACCCCAGGAAGGTGACACGATGCCTCCAGGAAATCCCAGCAGCACAGAGGCATGGCAAGCCGGAAAGCTGTCACAAAACAACAGGCGTACTCGGCAGTGCTAACATAATTACTTAATGAAGTGCTGTTTTATTTTCCAAAGAGATACATAGGATCTGTAAATAGAAGCCTGCTGGTTGTATTTTAATTTGATTAAGTCTGCATTTAATTGTGATGCTGTTGCACTGTTTATGAGCATGTGATTCCGATCACCTGTGTTTCAAATACAAGATTTCAGAAGTCTGCAGTTCATTTTAGTTCTTGATAGGAAATTCAGTACAAAATACAACTTTGCTCCTGTTCTTTGAGAGAAAGCAGCATAGCCCCAGAATGTCAGTCCGGAAGGCTTGAGAGGCAGTGGGTAGCATTACGGGAGCACCTCACACAGGCAAGGCAGTGCTCCACATTGACTTACTACCTAGCAGAAGTGATTTTTTTTTTTTAAAGAAAATATCTCATGAAGGACCAAGTCGTAGACAGTTGTGGTTCGGATCTGCAGCGTCCCCTAAAAGCCTCACGTGTCTGGATGTGGTGGGATACCTATGGAGCCTTAGGCATTTGGGAGCGTGGCCTGGCTGGAAAGGGCGGACGCACAGGGCTTAACCCTGACGGGCGGGAGACTCGACCCAGAAGGGCGGATCCCCGGGGCAGGACCTGGAGGGGTGCAGACTGGCTCCCTCTTCCTTTGCCCCATGGCTTCCCACCGTGATGCTGTGAGGAACTCCTGCACTTCTGCCTTCGCCGTGGGCTTCCACCCACAGGGGCTGCCCCTGCGTGGACTGTGTGAGAGCTTCTGAAACTGCAGGATAAAATAAATCTTTCCTCCCTTAAATTGTGGATGTCAGGTGTTCTGTCCCAGCGACGAGAAAGTAACAAGACAGATCATTCACCGAAGCCTAGAGACGAGCTGCAGAGAGAGGAAGGAGCCACCGGGGAGACTCCAAAGAAGAGAAGCCTGAGCGGAAAGCGGGTTAGGCCGTGGCGGGCCGCCCACGAGGCCTTCCCATTTGTCAGGAGACGCCACAGCCCGGGTCTGAGATCGCGTGCGGGGCCCTGTCACCTCCGAGGTGTCAGAGGACGGCTGCAGGTAGAAGGGACAGCCGGATGCTGACGGGGCAGGGCCACGTCCCGATAGAGGAGGCCTCGTCGCCTCAGCTCCTAGGCGCTCGCTCGGTCTCCCCGGGAGGGCTCCCCAGGCCTGCATCCGAGGCCATCTTCAGCCCCGAATGGTCCTCTGAACTCTCACCAGGCCCCCATTACGACAACCTGCACCTCTCCCACTGGCGGAAACAGTGTGTTTGTGGGCTCCATGCTTATGACCTCGCTGCTCCACCAGCCCACAGAGGCTTCCCCTAAGTCCCGTGTCATCATGCAGCGTGTCTGTGCTCAATACCAGGTCCCTGCTGACGATGAGAGAGTCAAACAAATTCCGTATTGCTAAATGTGTTGAGTGGTCATCTGGTGGGAAGGTCAACTACTCTCAACTAGTCTCACTCAGCTTCCTGTATGTGACGTCGTGAGAAGCTGCCTCCACCTCTGCCTCTGCCATGTACTCTGATGGCTGCCAGCCGCCCCTGAATGGACTGTGACCTTCTGAAACTGTGAGCTAAAATAAACCGTCCCTAAATTTGTGAATGTGGACATTGAGTCACAGCAATGAACAGCTAACTGAGACAGTGTCCAAGAGTGCAAGGATTGCCTGCACACCCAGGCCTGCCTCACACAGTCAGACAAGGGACTTGGGCGTCTGTTATCGATATCCTGGGGAGACGGGGCTCCACTCTGCTCAGGAATGAAATGTCTCCTCACACAGACGGCATTCCCTCATGAATGGCCCGCATAGAAGGTCCTTTTGTCTTGCTCAGACGCAAAGAGATGTAACTTCTTGTTACTTAATGCGATCAGGCCTATCATCAAGAGCACTGGGCCTCAGTCACACCGCTAAAAGAAGTTTATCAGGAACAGGGGATTCCAGACACTTTCAGGAAAAATCCAACCAGTTTAAATTCCTCAGTGATATGACTACATTTTTTTTAACCTAATCCAGCGACTCAGACCAATATCACAAGCCGTGCCCTCTCAGATGTCCTGAGACACAGAGGTTACGAGGTCATGAGTGACAGCTCGCGTCTTCGGAGCAGCTCTGATTGTCACGAAAGGCAGTGAGATCACAGAAATCTGACTCGTGTGCAGACGCCCTCCATGGAAGTCATCGAGCGCTGGTGTCGACTGGTTTGCGTGCGTGCACGCCGTACTGAGGGTGGAGCCCGGGGCCTTCGCACCGAGCTGTGTGACCCCAGCTCACCTTTCAGGTTCCGATTTAGACCCAGGATCTCTGTAAGTCGCCAGCTTTTCCTGGCTGGCCTTGAACTTCGGATCCTCCTGCCTCAGCCTCCCAAAGTGCTCAGATGAGTGGTCTGTGCTACTGGGTCCAGAAACTCAGTGGACTTGAGCAGACCGGCCTGCCCAATTCAAAGGAACCTGGCAGTGGACCAGAAGTTGGATCCAGACGTGGCCTTGCTGGACGATGGAGGAATGCCAGTTCTTTATTAGCTTTCTGTGTTCGTCTGTCTCAGACAGACACATCAGAGCTGGCGTGATGCAGGTGTAGCTCCGTAGCGCGTCTCTCAGCCCAGAACGAGCCTCCGTCCTGTCTCTTGGTCCCATCTTCCCTAATTCCCAGCCTGCCCGAAAGACTGGGAGATGCCATTTCCCCAGAGGAAAGACACCCACGCCTCTACAGTGCACACGTCACCAGTCCAGACGTCATGTCATCGGCCGTGAGGGCACGAGCAGGAGGGACCAACACCCCCAGGCTACGCAGGGGGGCTATGCAGGCCACCTGTGGAGGACGCAGCAGCTGGCACGCCTAGGGCCGGCTTCGCTGCCCTTCCTGAGGACAGCTGTGCCCGCTGCAAGCCCGCGTAGAAACGAACACCCCTCTGATTTCTGGCGTGGCCTTCCTCATACTCGGGCGCCAGGGTGGTCCAGGCGCTCGTGGCTTCTTTCTGCATCCTTCCTTCCTAAACACGATCACTGTGATGACATCCAGGAGCTTGTTGTTCAGACTCCAGAGACTCTTAGGACACCGCCCCCTCTGGTGCGCTGCCCATCCTCCCGTCCTGGCGCTGTGCTCAGGATCGGTAGGGAAAAGTTGAGCCTTCTTCATGACACCATCTACCGGAGGAAGGACAAGTTCACCGCGCTCAGATCAGGGACGTTTGTGGATGGAGCAGCTGTGTCCGACTCCCGAGAGACAGAAAACTGCGGAGACAGCTGGGAACATGTCAGGGAACAGCGCAGAGATAAGCGGCCCTGGTGCCTGGAGGAATTGTACCGGCCGCGGCTTACGTGGCCTGCGCCCGGAGGGCGAAGGGAAGATCGAACGAGGGAGGAGTGTGGGCAGAGAGAAAGCTGCCGCAGTCGTGGGTTCCACACCCACAGGCTCAGCCAGCCAAGAGGAAAGCCTTCATTACCTCCACCCGGTTGCCTCTACGTGGAACAGACACAGCTTGAGTCTGTCTCGTGGTTGTTATACAGTCACGGCGACTTGCACAGTGTGTGTGTTGTGGTAGATGTGATAGGCAGTCTGGAGATGAGCAATGTGTGGGGGCATGTGTGTAGGTGGTCCTCGCGCTGCTGTGTGTACAGGACAAATTCAGCCTCCGCGGATGGCCGTGGGGCCCTGGCACAGCCCTGTGCAGGCCGGCGCTGCTCCGCGTCTCAGCCAGGCCAAGCCCCGCTCTTTCGCTGACACCGCTGCCGACACTGCGCCCCCAGGTCCCTTGTCACATCACCGTTTCCCTTCCCGAGCTCACCCAAACGCCCCGCTCCGTTCCTCCCTCCCTGCCCTCCCTGGTGTGCGGCCTTCGTGCCTGTGTGGAGCCTCGCACTGAACCCCGAGCTCCCGAGGCCAAGGCTGGCTTTGGTGTGTTTATCTTCACAGTCTAAGTGCTCAGCACTTCACAAAAAGGCAGCAGAGGGCACCCAAATTCCACCGCTCTGTGAGACCCGTGGGTGAGACTACGCCATCCTCTGAGTACTGTTTTTCTCTAAGGAGTGCAGGGGTGTGGTCAGGGCTCAGACCACGAATCCTGGTTTTTCAGCTTCCCTTGATGAAGAAATGCCTACTGGATTAGTGCAGCGGGCTCCTAGTGTGTCCTGGTGGATCGTGGTGGCATGAGTTTGAGGACTGGAGAGGAAAGGGGCAGGGACCAAGCACAATGTGCAAGGCCCCTTCACGGACCGCCCAGGCACAGCCCCGGGGCCTCTCACTAATCTGTGAAGCATTTCTTAGCCTGATAAGGCCCACACATGAGGGTGAGGGGCATCGTGGCACCGTGGATATGACCACTGCAGGTATTTGGGGTACTTCCTTTTTGTCATCAATTAGAGATCTAAATTATAATTTCTATTATTCATACAATTCCATGGGGAAGGGAAGAAAACACACCAGGAGGCAAGTTTTCTAGAAGCAAAACAACCCAACGTGACCCAGCACACCAATATCTCCCTGCTGTTTTTCTGTCGGATTCAGTGGGCTTTTGTCAAGCAATCCCATTGGAGGAATCGGTGGAATTTCTAGCCCAATGGACTGTTTTTTTCCTTGACTTCTGTCCATTGACTCTTGATGATAATTTAGTTTAATAAGTCGGTGCCGGGCCAGCTGTAATTCCGCTACCACATGCTGTGATTCAAAGGCTAGAACTTGGACCTTGGAGACAGGCCCGCTGCTTGCCGCCACACATCAAGGGAACATTCTGGTCTCCTGATCTTCCGCCTTCTGTGCATGTCAATCTCCCAGTTCAAAGGCCCAAGGAGGCCGTTGGGTGAATCTACAATGTTAAGGAGTCATCTGTGATAAGACATTGGCCATAGGACATTGAGGATGGTTTCTGTGAAAACAGCTGGAGCTTCTGCAGACTCTTTCAAGACCTTGTTTTTCTGATCTTAAATAATTCCAGTGCATTATTCATTTCTCCAAAAATATCGTTCTCTTTTCTTTTGCTCAACACCATGCTTAAATATAACCACACACACGTTATCCAGCACATCTTTATTGTTTACACAGAAACCAAAAGGATTGGCCAAAAAATCTGTCAGCATGTGACTTCATACATGTGATTACTCCCGATTCACTTCAGAGCTAAGTCATTTTTAAGTTCAAAGCTGCAACCCTGCTGCACTCAGGAAACTCGTGGCTCCCTGGGAGCTGAGGATGGAGGTGACATTTGTGACGCTTTGTGCTGCATTTACGGTCCGTCACACGTCCTTGGGGACCTCCCCAAATCCCTCACCCTGCGATGTCCCTATAAAAGCAAGGCCACGTGAGGATCTCTGCTTCTGTGTATCCATGGGAAATAGGAGCCATGGCCCTTGCCCCCATCGAGAAAGACGTCAAAGAAACATCCCCTCTTTCTCACTCCTTGTTGAGAGCGGATCGTGCAGGTAGCAGGGCGCTGCCTTCCTCGTTTTGTGTTGGCTATTCGTGTGGGTTTGATTTAGTAGTCATACATGTCACTGAAATTGCAATTTAGTTTTACCACTTCCAACCATGATATGCTCAGAGATCATCTTCTGTCTGGTTACTAGTTTCACAAGCAATGAAAGCTTGGGGCTTTAATTTTTTTTTTAAGTACTATGATTTCTGAATAGCGCAGTGGACGGGTCTGCGTAATAAGACCTGCCTCTTTGGAGGTGAGGGTCATCGTGAATGAACAACAGGTCAGCAGCAGGGTAGAAAAGCGTGACCAAAGAGGCATTGGAATGTGAGTGGCGACTTAGCGGGCAGGCAGCAGTCTCCAGCCCTGCATCTCCAGTAGCTGCAGGGCTGGGCAGAGGGCCTGCTCCTCCATAGGGACACGTGGTTGGCTCATCCCTGTTCCTAGTGGGCTGGCCCTGTGTACAATATGACATCATCCCTGTCCTTAGCGGGCTGGCCCTGTGCACCTGTGGGACATCATCCCTGCCCCTAGCAGGCTGGCCCTGTGCACCATGTGACATCATCCCTGTCCCTAGCAGGCTGGCCTGTGCACCATGTGTCATCATCCCTGCCCCTAGCGGGCTGGCCCTGTGCACCATGTGACGTCATCCCTGCCCCTAGCGGGCTGGCCCTGTGCACCAT
>PVKB01008631.1:0-14616 GCA_004027205.1 Ctenodactylus gundi | reverse complement strand
GATTAAGTAATTGAGGGTATTTGGGTTTGTCTCTGCATCTTCAATTCTGTTCCACTGGTCTGTCTATTTTTGTGCCAGTACCAAATTGTTTTTACAACTATGGCTTTATAGTACAGCCTGATGTCTGGAACTGCAATGCCTCCTGCTTTGGTCTTGTTGCTCAGGATTGCTTTGGCTATTCTTGGTCTCTTTTGGTTCCTTATGAATTTCAGAATTGTTGTTTCAATTCTTTGAAGAAACTTGTAGGTATTTTGATAGGAATTGCATTGAATCTATATATCGGTTTTGGCAGTTTAGTCATATTGACTATATTTATTTTGCCTATCCAAGAGCAGGGGATGCATTTCCATTTTCTAATGTCTCCTATAACGTCTTTCTTCAATGTAATGTAGTTTTCTTTATATAAGTCCTTCACTTCCTTGGTTAGGTATACTCCTAGGTATTTAATATTTTGCTGAACTATTGAGAGTGGAATTGTTTTTCTGATTTTTTGCTCAGTAAGTTCATCGTTAGTGTAGAGAAAAGCTAATGATTTTATAGTGTTAATTTTGTAGCCTGTCACTTGGCTAATTTTTTTTAAATTATTTTTTCCAGGAGTTTTGCAGTGGAGTTTTCAGGGTCTTCCATGCAGATAATCGTATCATCTGCAAATAAGGAGAGTCTGACCTCCTCCTTTCCAATGCAGATTCCCTTCACTTCATTTTCCTGTCTGATTGCTATGGCAAGTGTTTCAAGGACTATGTTGACTAAGAGTGGTGAGAGTGGGCCGCCTTGTCTTGTTCCTGATTTGAGATGGAACAATTTCAGTTTTTCTCCATTGACTATGATATTTGCAGTAGGCTTTGCATATATGGCTTCTACGAGTTTCAGGTAGGGCCCTTCTATACCTATTTTTCTCAGTGTATATTATCACGAAGGGGTGCTGGATTTTGTCGGGGGCAGCCATCTTTAACTCCGTCCCCAGTCGTGGTTCAGTCAATCAGCAGGAAACAGATTTGGTAGAAGCGGTCTGGGAAGCCCCCCGAATTTGTGTGTCTAGTCACACAATGTCCTTGTATTTCTGAACTATCACGATGCTGGTACCAACGTGCTCCAGGTGAAAGTGGATCCCTGTTTTTTTTAACATGGTCCTCGATGGTAAATGGCTGTGAGATGGTAAAACTAAAGCTAGGAGACCAGTATGTGACCTGTGGTCTCAGGCCGTTCGATATCAGCAGGCCAGAGGGCAGAGTGGACGCCCCGCTAACCGGCAGTGCTGTTAGAGCATGTGAAGAAGGGAAAGCTTCATTGTGCAGCACTCATGAGATCTCAGACAATGGAAGAAGCCACCGCCATGGAAGACATTTGCCCCAACATGTTAAACCATGAGATGAGTGTGTCTAAAAGAATTGAACAGGGCAGAAGGAAGTCCCATTGTAAGTTGTAGAAATGCAGTCAATTTCTGCAATGATCTCAAATGACAAATTTTGGAGTTTCAGCTTGCAGTGCTATGACCGGGTTCCCACACAGTGGGGACCTTACGTAGCTGTGACATTCAGAGTATGTGACTTGTGTACAGTCTAGTACAGAACACACAGGAATGTTGCATCATTACACTGAGCCCTGGAGCGTGGGGCTGGCGCTCACTGTTTTGGTCTTTGGGGGACATGAGCCTAGTAGGCCTTGGCTGAGCACAGTAAATTCCCAATCGCTTCAGGAAATGTGTAACACTGAGTTATGTGCGATCTGTTCCAATCTCATCAGTGATAATCATATCCGTAGTTTATTGACACAGTCTTGGGACCGGGCCTTTCCCAGAGGAGGTGTCCCTGGAGTCCTTCCCGTGAGTGGACTTGAACAAACTCATGGTCCCTGCACAGAGACCAGAAGATGCTCAAGTTAATTTTTGAACTTGTTGTTTTCCGCTGGACACAGGAGCTGAGATTCTGAGCCCAAGGACAAAAAAGTCTCTTAGGGACATGGAGAAGGCTTGGCTGAAAGGAGCCCGTGGCACTAGAGTGGCCACACTAGTTCACAACAATAATACACTCACAGTCCATATATGTATTCTATTCACCTGGCTGGTTTTGCAAGTTCTGCCTGTTCCCACACCACAGGCTCTGCAGACCCACGAAGATGGTCCCTGCGGTCACTGTCGTCTTCCTTGTCCTGCTGCTGCCCCTGTCGGTCTGTCACTCAGCCTATGAGGACTGCATCCTGAAGAGGGGCATGAGTGTGCGCAGGGAGAGAGACGTGACGATTGGGGCGTTTTTCACACTCTTATATTTTTTGTACCTCACTGGTGTTACCGACATAAAGCCAAGGAGGGACTTTTTTCTTCCAGAGTAAGTTACTGGCTTGTCAGGGTGGGTGATGCCGGGGGACCGCAGATGCGCAGCTCCCTACTCTCTCTGCCACTGTCTCTTCACTCACAAAACTCCTTGTAGACTCTTCCTAAAGTCCTTTCCCTTTCTGTTTTCTCATTCTTGATGTGGAAAGAAATTATGCTTAAAAAATCTTCTAAGCTTTTTTTCAGGGTTGGGAGTGGTGGCAGACACCACCGTCCACATTATCCCACTCCACATGTGGCTCCTGTTTGAACTGTCACACGTGGTATTAGGTTTAGCAAAACATATACCCTCTAAGCAGGGCCCACTGATGCAGGCCTTAAGACTGGCATTTTAGCAGGCTGAGGCAGGAAGGCACCATGTTTAAGTGAACATGGGAAACTCGGCAGCTTAGCAAGACTCTGTCTCATAATTGAAAACCAATTGTGTGGGATGTAGCTTGTGGTGATGGTCCCAGGCTCAACTCTCAGTACTACAAAAAGTAAGTAACAAAATGGCTTTTTCAAAGTGACAGCATTTCCCGCAGTTTACCGGTGGTCTAATGAAAACAGGGATGTTCTGAGAACAATGTGTGCTTGTGTCTGCAATGAGACGTGAAAACTCCAGCGGTGCTTGGGGTGTGTGCTCGTACCGGGACCCATGGTGGCAGGGGGCATTGGATTCTCTGTCTTGCTGAGAACATGGCTCTCCTGAACTCATCTTGCTTGTATCCTCACGTTAGCAGATGTTGTTCATTCTTGAACCATGTTCTTATGTTTACATAGAATGTAAGACTGAGTCTTTTAATGTTGTCTAAGGCAGCTGGTACATCTGACTACATAAGATTCTCCTGCCTCAGCCTTCAGAGTAGCTCAGGTGAGTAGCACCCTCCACCACACAGCACGTGTGTTCTTTTTTCTCATGACTGTGAAGAGTGTTCACCTGTGGCTGTTGACGAGTTTAATGTTCATCATGCAAGATCTTATTTGTAAGACAGCAGGGGGCTGTGGTTGCTGGCTAGTGCCAGGTCCTGTGGAGGTTCATGGCGGATGATGCAGGGACGCCTGCTCGGAGACTGTAAAACCTGAAACGGAAAAATATTACTCATCACAAACAGAACTTCAGATGCTCCTGGGCAGAGGGCAAGATGCAGAATTGTTTACGGGAGAGTTGGGCTTGGTGTAGGAGGAAGGCTTCGAAGTAATGGGAGGAAAGTTGGTCTCCACTGCCCCCAGTTCCTCCGGTGTCCTGCGTGCTGGCGGAATGGTGTGTTTCTCCCTGGGTGGCGAGGAAGCCTGGCCACGATTCCCCTCCCCTCCCCTCTCCTGTCTCACCTGCTGTGGGACACAGTGTGCCTCTTTCCACATCTGGCATCAGGACGCCTTGAGCACACACAGAAAGACCAGCTGGAATGGCTGAGGATTGCTCTAACAGAGAGAAGAGTCCAGGAGATGCCGATGTTCAATTTTTGTGTTTCTGTCATCAGAGAGAAAAAGAAAATAGCCTCAGGGCAAGAGCGTCTCATTCTAGAATCTTGATATACACTTTTTCCATCATTATTATGCAGCAAAGTTCAATTGGTCAGTGGAGGATGTGGCCCATTTGGGCTCAAACGCAAGGGCCACAGACGTTCCCGCGAGTCCCGCGGAATCCCGCACACGGCTGCACATGCGTGTGGGTCCATTCCACATTGGGTTACTGTCTCCATACCAAGCTGTTACCTAGTCACGCTACCTTGGTGCCAAGGTAATTGTTTGCCACCATGGACTTTATATTATGATAACTGGGCTCTACCACACGCTTGTTCATGAAAGCAGAGATCAATGCACTGCATGAATTTTGCCAACACATATAAATTTTATTCTGGTAGTGTAAAAGCCTTGGTTTGGGATTTGATAGTTTTGGAAAGCCTTTCCTGCGTCCTGCCCCAAGTCCTAGAGTTGCCTGAGAATGCGGCAAGCAGACCCCAAGAGGTCGGGGGAAGATGGTGGCAGAGGCAGAGCCTGGTGGCCCGGTTCTTCCAGCTTCTGAAACATTGGTTGTGGGACGTGCAGGTGGCAGTCGTCGTGGAGAGCTGGGTCACTTCTGTTGGCCACTGCAGGCAACAGTTTGCATTGCATTTCTGGCGCTTGTCCTCAGCTTGCTGAGCCCGCTTCTCAGGTGTCCTGGTCTCATTGGGCCAGGCAGCAGTTGTGGGTCAGAGGGGCAGCAGGCGTCCTCACACTGACCATGTCTTTTGAGGGCAGGTGTGACTTTGGGAAGTGCTTGGCAGCTTCTCCTCAGTCCAGCCACTGGGCTGGTCATTGTCTCATAGGATCCGCTGCTCATCACACATCACGATCTGATTGAGAAATAGTTTAGTGTTGTCACAATGAGTATGAGCAGAGGACACTTGTAAATGACAATTTAAACAATTTCAGTCTATGGACGATGCACCCGTGTACGTTACTTTTCCACCTTTCCAGTTTGCTCCAAATATTCAGCGACCGCAGAATCGTTAACTTTGAGTTGTGCAGCAACTTCTCATGTTCTTGTTAGGGGATGAGCTGTCAGAATTCTTCTCAATCTGTCCTTGTCGCCTTCTAACATCCACCAGTGTTCCGTTGACTTCAAGGCTCTTGTGACCTTGCAAAACCTCATTTTTTCTTTTGGGGTGTTTGCATTTATTTTTATTCTTAATATTATTTTTTGAGGCAGACTCTCCCTCTGTGGTCCTGAACTTACCCGTAGCTCAGGCTGGCCTCAGTGGCTTTGCAATCCTTAAGCTTCCCGCTCCTGGTTTCTGGGGTTACAGGCATCTGCCGCCACACCTGGCTTATGAAGCGTTGGAGGTTGAATCAGCGTTTCTGGACCGGTTAGTGTTTTACCCACTGAGTTATGCATCCAGCAAAACTTTCAGCACCAACACTAAACAATATTTTCCTCAGAAGTTCTTTTTTCTCCATCTTTATTAATGTACTTACATATACAATATGTGATGTTTACAAGGAACTCATTTTGTGCACATATATATCACATCAACAATATAATTCCTTTCCATTTTTGGTCCCCCAGCATGCTCTCCACACCCCTACCTCCCATTATCATACTTGTATGATTCTATAGAATGTCTGTGTTCTG
The DNA here is from genome assembly GCA_004027205.1 of Ctenodactylus gundi. NCBI lineage: Eukaryota > Metazoa > Chordata > Mammalia > Rodentia > Ctenodactylidae > Ctenodactylus > Ctenodactylus gundi. The sequence continues at coordinate 9,190 of PVKB01008631.1, read as the reverse complement.
TTTTCCAAAACCAGAGAAACCATACAACATTTAACATATTTGTTTCCATGAGGACCACTGTTTGGTAAGTTCCCCTTTAAGCCCAGTAGTCATTGCATGCATTTCTTTGACAATACCTTGTGTAAACAGGCGGCGTAACTCATTTATGTGATCTCTACTTCCTTTCCTGTGACTTCCACTATCTGAGCACCAGGACGTTGATTTCTGGGTCCTGGACATTTCTGTGCACGCCCCGTTGTCTTGTCGTCTTCCAATGTTTCTCTTGTTGAGGGACTTCACTTTAAAGGCTGAGGTGAGAAGTTTTTGTGACCAGGAGTGCGGATGTGTGTGGGGAGCTGAAACTTCTCTGAGTTCTGTGCTGGGAGTGGGCAGTGAGGGAGGACGTAAAGGCCTGATGTCCTTTGAGGTGTCTTGTTACCTCCATCCCCCGTAGCAAAGCTCTCCCAGCTGTCCTGGGATCCATCTCCTGAAGACGGGGCTCTCCAGCCTTGGAGGTGCTCTCACTCCCCTGAGCTGTTCTGGGCATCAGTTCTGGTCCTTTACACTTGTGTACAATCGCTATTGATAACATAAATTATCACATCTACACTGATTTTAAGTCCAACATAGAGACAAGGAAAAATGCATTTACATGTAATTAAAGATGCACACATTCCTTGATTTGCTATCCTGTCTCTCCAAAATCAAGTTTCTACTATCGCTGCATTCAGATTTAAGCATTTCCCCCATTTTATTAATATGTATAAGCATAAAATTTAAGTTTTACAATGAAGTTGAGCATTTTGTGCACATACGTATCTTGTCAAGGTGACAAGAACTTTCCCACTCTACTTTTGTCCCTCCCCCTACCCACCCACCCCTCCATCCCCACCCTACCCCCCTGTTTCACTTTGTTTTTTAAGTTCCACGAGATAGTTGTGATCTGGGACTCTCATATCAGAGAGACCATTCAATGTTTCACCTTCTGCTTCTGACTCACTTCACTAAGCATGATGTTGGCAAGTTTCTTCCATTTGCCTGCAAAAGCCTCCACGCTGTTGGACTTTATAGATGCATAGTATTCCATTGTGTATAAAAGCACCATTTTTGTATTTACTGGTCTGTTGATGGGTATCTTGGTGGCTTCCATATTTTAGCTATCGTTATTTGTGCTGCTATGAACATGGGTACACATAGATCTCTGTTATGTGTTGTTTTGGCCTCTTTTGGTTATATTCCCAGGAGGGATGTCGCTGGATCGAAGGGGACATTTATATCTAGTCTTTTGAGAGATCTCCATACTGCTTTCCAGAGTGGTTGAATGAATTTATATTCCCACCAGCAGTGCAGGAGGGTTCCTCAGATTTAAGTTTTTACCACATCTTTTCAGGAGAGAGGCACATATCATCAGTTCTTACACCACATTGTACTGGGTTGGATGACAATCATGGGTTGAGCCTTCACCTGAAGGACTTCTGTGTTCCATGCATAGGCTCATGCCCAACAACTACCAGCACGTTCTAGCCCTGGTTTTTGCCATTGAAGAGATCAACAGAAATCCTCAGCTGTTACCCAACATAACTCTAGGCTACGAGTTCCACAACTCCCTGCACAGTACCTGGAGGACCATGGAGAGCTCCTTGTTTTTACTCACAGGACAGGACAAGATCCCAAATTATACGTGTAGGAGAGGAAGAACCTCCGTCGCAGTCATCACAGGAGCATCATGGGAAACGGCTGCCCAACTTGGAACTCTGCTGGAACTCTACAGATTGCCTCAGGTGAGGGGAGGGGATGAAGGGAGATGGAAGCTTGCCTTCTCTGGTTCCCTGTCAGCATTCTGTAGATTTAACCCTTCAGAGATTTACAACAGTGTCAAAATGTAGGTTCCGGAAGGGCACTTTGTACACCACTGGTCCGAAGTCTCTTCTTTAGCAGAGAGGAGGAAGGAGAATGAAAACTATTCAGAGAAGTTTCCTGATGTGCAGAGTGTGACCAGTCATTTCATAAAGGCTCTTAGGCAGCGAGGTGATTGAAATAGACTGAGCGAATGTCTCCTTCTGCCGCTGCTCCCTAATGGCCTCTGATTGGCCGTTGTGCTGAATGTCAAATCTGTCCCTCACGGTGCTTCCAACTTTCTTTTCCCTTTAGCTTGCTTTTGGCTCCTTCAACCCCAGGCTGAGTGACAAGGGCCGGTTTCCTTCCCTCTACCAGCTGGCCCCCAAGGACACAGCGCTGGCCCTCGGCATGGTCTCCTTGATGCTCCACTTCGGCTGGACCTGGGTGGGACTGGTCATCGCGGAAGGCCAGAAAGGGCTTCAGTTTCTCTCGGACATTAGGGGAGAGATGGACAGAAATGGAGTCTGTGTCGCGTTTGTGAAAATGATCCCAAGTACTTCTGTGGCATATTTCTCAGCTTCTCACGACTTCCTAACCAAAGAAACACCCCCAGTAAACGTGGTGGTCGTTTACTATGACACTGACAGTCTGAATGATGTCAACTATCATGTAGGGCAGCAGTTAGTGACGTGGCGAGTGTGGGTCACGAACTCACAGTGGCACGCGGACTTGGCTGGGAGAAATCTCATACTTGATGCATTCCATGGGACTCTCATGTTTTCACACCACCATGAGGAGATTTCTGGCTTCCAAAATTTTATCCAGACAGTCAACCCTTTCCAATACCCAGAAGACAATTTCCTGGCTCTGTATTGGTTCAAGAATTTTGGTTGCTCCTTATCAGATTCTGACTGCACCCTGAAGGACTGTGTGCTGAATGCCTCTCTGACATGGTTGCCCGTGAATCGATTTGACCCAGCCATGAGCGATGGCAGCTACAGCATTTACAATGCCGTGTATGCTGTGGCCCACGCCCTGCAGGAGATGCTGCATTGGCAAGTACAAAAGCAGCCAGGGGGAAATGGGGAATCCGGGGTGCTGTCCCCGTGGCAGGTAATGCCTATTCTGTTGGGTGGAGTACACTGTCATGAAGATAATTTTTGTTTATGTGTTTATATTTGAGAGGGAGGACATAGGGCACAGGGCCTTTGCCTTAAACAACATCCCTAGATCTAATATTTTGTTTAATTTAATTTTTTTACCAACCATTCAATTTTTAACCTTCTGTGTCTGACGGACTTTACTGAGCATCACAGTCTCAAGTTGCATCCATTTACCTACCAAAACCTCACACCATGTCTCTGCATAGACTGGTTCTACTTTGTTGTATACATATGCCCCAGTGTATCCATTGGTCTGTTGATTGGTATCTTGGAATCTTTCACACTTTAGCTATTGTTGTGCTGCTATGAACATGGGTATACATGTATTTGTATTACATGGTGGTTTTGAATCATTTGGAATAATTCTGAGTAGAGGTATTGCCGGATCAAAGGAAATACTTATTTTCAGTCTTTCGAGGAATTTCCATACTGCCCTCTACAGTGGTTTTGCCAGTTTACAATCCACCAGCAGTGTAAGAGCACTTCTTGTATCACCAGTATCGATGGCAGTTTGAGTTCTTGATACGCAGCATTTTCTGTGGGGTAAGATGGAATCTTAGTGATGTTTTCGATTTGCATTTATCTAATGGCTAAGGATGTTGAATATGTTTCCATGTTGATTGCTTTTCAAATTTGGAGATAGAGTCTCAGCAGTTTGCTGAGTTGTCCAGAATGAGAATGAATGTGCAATTCTGCTTCATTTTTCCAGAGTGAAAAATTGTTTCTTACAAAAGTTCTCACTAGTTAGTTTAGAATTTTTTTTTTCACACTCAGAAAGGATTTTGTAATAGCTCCACGGTCAGGAATATTAATCTAGAGGCTTGCAGAAATCGTTAACCGGGACCGTGATCCACTTGAAGAAGAAAACCCAGTTTTTTCATCTTTCTTTTTTGTAGTGTGTGTTTGTGATACCTAGTAATCACATTGGACATTAGAAACGGAAGAATTCATATTTTGCACCTCAAGTATTTTTATTTACCTTTTTTTTTTATCCCTAGCCTTTTCTCTCCCCCTTTGTCTAAATGTTCTTCTGTCACCAGAAGTGTTTACCACCCGTGTGGGGAAAAGTAGGCATGAGTCAGATCAAACCTGTACTTTTTCCTGAATCAATACCTTGGCAGGTGGATATTTTGATTGTGTGTACATGGCATGAGTGCTTATGCATACTTGTGTATGTTGTGTATTTTTGTTGTGGGAATTAAGCCCAGAGTCCTCATGTGGAGTTATAGTTCAAGCTTATTTTCAGTTTTGATTTTTTTGGATAATTTGCTAATTGGCTAGGGTGCTTAGTCTCAGTTCTACCTTGCGATCGTCCTGACTCAGGCTCCCAGAGTGCTGGGGTTTCAGACCTGCCTCACTGGGTCTAGCCCTTCTAACATTCTCAACAGGAAAATAATTTTAAAACTTTCTTGCGAGGGTCATAAAAGGCCAACAGACAGCAGTCTGTTTCTTTATGTACCTAAAAGGTAACAAACACTCTAGTGTGTGTGCTAAATGGGTTTTCTTGTGATTTTCTCTCCCCGTTCTGGCACTGAAAATGTTATTTTGCAGGTAGATGCTCTGGGCTCTACTGTGGAGAAAGTGGGTGTGGGAAGCTGGGGCTCCAAAGCTGAGCATGTCTGACTCCATGTCTTTGTTACATGGGTGGACTGGAGGATGTCTTCTAGAGATCAACTGGCATTTGCACATGATTTCTTTTCCTCTTTGTGTTAATGCGTTCTACTACACTGGAGGCCTGTGTGGGTGTGACGTTACAGGGATTGAATCCAAGTAGGATTTTTTCCTCATTTGTGGTGAATTGTGATTAATGAGCCTACGTCAGTCAGTGTAGGGCGTCCTGTCTCTTCCAGATGCACCGATTTCTGAAGAATGTCCAATTTCATAATCCTGTTGGGAACCAAGTGAATTTGGATGACATACGAAAATTGGACGCAGAGTACGACATTCTCAACTTTGTGAATTTCCCAGAAGGTCTGAGGCTTAGAGTGGTAGTGGGACAGTTTTCCCCACATGATCCACGTGGTCAACCATTACTTTTATCTGAAGATTTGATAGAGTGGGCCACAGAAGTGACAGAGGTAACAAAGAGATAACCATAATGCATTCGTCATTAATAAATATTAAATCCACCATCTTCCCACTGAGATACAACCACAACCCCTTTCTCCCATGTTATGGATAGTATACGTGCACTACATAAAGTCGCATACTGCTTTCCATAGTGGTTGTACCAGTTTGCATTCCCACCAGCTGTGCAGGAGGGCTCCTTTCTCCCCACAGCCTTGCCAGCACTGCTTGCTGTTTGAGTTGTTGATATAGGCCATTCTCCCTGGAGTTAGAAGGCATCTGAGTGATGTTTTGACTTGCATTTTTCAAATGGCTAAGGATATTGAACATCTTTTGATGTATTTATTGGTCATTTTGAATGTCTTCATCTAAGAACTGCCTCTTCATTTCTTTCGCCCATTTTTCAAACACTAGAGGATTTGGTGCAGGGAGGGGACGTGTCAGTATCACGAGTTAATTTCAGGTGGGACTTGCGCAGCAGATAAGTGTTTGTACGATAGGGAAAAGCCTGGAGATCCTCCCACCCAGCCAAGAGTTGACCAAGGGAGAAAAGCCCTGTCCTCGGTAGTACTGGGCCGTACAGGAGTGGCAGGGTGGGGCAGAAAAAGGGGCAGAAGAAAAACACAAAGAGAAAGGAAAAATGATAAAAGAAAAAAGTTAATATGAAGGTGTAACTAAAGTTTGAGAACTGGGCTGAGGAATGGCTCAGCAGTTAATGTGCTTGCCTAGCAAGAGGCACGTGAAGTACTAAGTACCCAGGTTCGATTCCCCAGCTCCACGTGAGCTGGGCACGGTGGGGCACGCCTGTAATCCCAGCACTCCGGAGGCTGAGGCAGGGGGATTGCCGTGAGTCCAAGGCCAGCCTGGGCTCCGAAGTGAGTTCAGGACCAGCCTGGGCTACAGAGTGAGACCCTGTCTCAAAAAAAAAAGGTCTGGGAACTTATTTAGGGTCTTGAAAAAAAAATCAAGGACTATAGTATAGAGCAAGGGGGGAAAAGGGGAGGAGGAAGGAGAGGAAGAGAAAATACAGGATAAAAATGAAATCCGAGAGACACAAGGAAAACCAAAGGGCGAAGTGAGCCGGTGGTCAACCAGCAGCTCGCAATCCTGAAACCCAAAACTACGAAGCGAACTAACAGAGCAAAATAAAGGAAAAAAGAGAGAGAGAAAAAGAATTTAAAAGACACTAACAGAAACCCATTTACTTCCCATGAATCCATGCGGAGCTGGTTTCAGCCTCTGCTTCGGGGTGGAGTCACCACCCAAGGCTCTCTGTCTTTGTGGGGATCCTGCATTCTGCTCTGGTCAGGACAGTTGGGGCGCTGCTGGGCTCTGCGCCCTGGGCGCTCCTCTGTCACTCCCACTGGGTCCTGGGTGGGCTGGTCACCCTCTCCCTGCAGTCCTGCTGTCCCAGAGGGCACAGTTGGGGTGCAGGGCTTCAGGGGCTCTGCTGGCAGTCCTGGCCTGGTGGGGTGTGTGCCTCTGGCAGTCTGCACAGGTCTTGGGGTCCACAGTCTCAACAGGGCACAGTTGGGGGTGAGCTGCTTCACGATCTCCCCCCTGGCTGTTTCGGTGGGGTGGGGTGCACGCCCCTCGCAGTCCGCTGTCCCAGCAGCACACAATGCGGGTGCGCTGCTCTCTGGGCTCCCTTCCTGCAGCCCCGGCTCCCTCCCTGCTGGCGCCTGTGCCTTTCTCTCCCGGCTTGGAGGGCTCTCGTGGTCCACCAAATATGCGGAGGGGAAGGGATTGTAATGTTGATACGACATATAGGTGTGCAACATTCCCAAGCTCATTGTAACTATTATGTCACACACACACACACACACACACGTGCGCGTGCGCGCACGGGGGAAAATTGCGTAAACATCTTGTATACCTAATTTTCCTCAGACTCCCCGCTCCGTGTGCAGTGAGAGTTGTGGTCCAGGATTCAGAAAAACCCTTCGGGAGGGAAAGGCGCCCTGTTGCTTTGACTGCGCCCCCTGCCCGGAGAACGAGATCACCAACGACACAGGTGAGTGGGCGCAGGTGGGCGCGTTGCCTGTCTCCCTGGATAGTCTCTTACCGTCTTGATGGTATAAAAAGTCTTGAAGAGCCCAGCAAAAGTTAACTTCTCCTGTTTACTCTTGTGTTATTTTTCTCTCTTTTTTCATTTCTTCTACTATTCTTTCATTTGTTACAATTACCTAGTTCCATCTGTTTTCTTGGATTACTTTTCTTAGCTTACTTTTTTTACCTTTGAATTCTGCTCCGTTTTCACTAGCATGGATATGTGATGTGCGGTGGTTACACTGAACCTGGGAATTTTGTGCACACACAATCGCGTGACCTTCACGTTAACTTCCGCTCTTTGTTCTGTGCTCGCCCAGCGCCTCCCTCCCTCCTGTTCCACTTTGGCCTTGACTCCCGGATCTCACCCAGTTGACTCTATTACTTACTCAGAGTCTGCGAATCTCATGTGTTTCTTGAGCTCTGGATAGACCCGTTTTTCACTTTGTTAACACAGCATCTCGGTATTGTTTTGAATGCTTTTTTCATGTATTTGTTGGATATTTTATACCCTATTCATCTAAGATCTGTACATTCATTTTTGTTGCCTATTTTAAAATTATTTTTTGATTTTCAGGGATTTATTTTTCTCAATACCTTCTTTATTACATGTCTCCCCCTTTTGGAAATGTAGGCAGTAAAATTTTTCCTGTACTGTTGGCTTTCTCTTCGCCATGTTGAATGTTTCCCTTGCTTTTTAACTCGACGTAATCCCATTTGTCAATTATGATTTTTTTTTTGCACCAGGAGTCCTACTGAGAAAATCTATGCCCACATCTATACTTTCAAGAGTTTTTGCTATTTTTGTCTTCCAGGAAGTTGGCTTAGCGTGTGCAATGTACTCAAATGAACTGGGTGTCAGGGAGTCACACTCACACATTTTTAATAAGAAATCTTTGCCAAGGGAGCATGGTTCTGTTTTCAAAACCAGAACCATGACGTGGAGCTGACAGAATAGCCTGTGGCTGTGGCCTTCAGCTCAACGACCCACACTGCTGCTCAAGAAATTACAATTTACATGTATCTCAAGTTGTAAATGCTAGTCTTTTATTCCAATAACAAGAACACTAACTTCAAAAGATAATTTTGGGGAATAGTTAAAAAAAATGCTTTCATGTATATGGTAGGTAAATAAGAAAAAGAATTAAAAATTTCTACTGCACCAAAATGAAAATGAGCATTTTAGTTGACCATTATTTCTCATCAAATATAATTTCAAATTATTTCTAAAATGAGCTGGTTAATTATGCGAACATAGCCCAGTGAGTCAATGGGTTGGAGGATGTTTGTGAACATGAACAAGATAAAGGAATGCTGATCCTGCACTGATGGCCCTTTGCATGTCTCCCTAGACATGGAGCAGTGTGTGAGGTGCCCAGATCACCAGTATGCCAACGCTCAGCACAGTCGCTGCCTTGATAAGTCTGTGACGTTTCTGGCTTATGAAGACCCCTTGGGGAAGGCTCTGGCTGCCACAGCCCTGAGTCTCACCGTCCTCACAGCTGGGGTCCTGGGGCTCTTTGTGAAGCACCGAGACACCCCCATAGTCAAGGCCAACAACCGGGGGCTCAGCTACACCCTGCTGGTCTCCCTCGCCTTCTGCTTCCTCTGCTCCTTACTCTTCATCGGCCGTCCCAACACTGCCACCTGCGTCCTCCGGCAGACCACCTTTGGGGTTGTGTTTACCGTGGCTGTCTCCACGGTCTTGGCCAAAACTGTGACTGTGGTTCTGGCCTTCAAGGTCACCACTCCTGGAAGAAGGGTGAGGCGGTTGCTGGTATCAGGGGCACCAAACTCCATCATCCCCATCTGCTCCCTGATCCAGCTCGCTCTCTGTGGCATCTGGATGGGAACAAACCCACCCTTCATTGACACTGATGCCCACTCTGAACATGGCCACATCATCATTGTGTGCAACAAGGGCTCCCTCACGGCCTTCTACTGCGTCCTGGGCTACCTGGGCTCCCTGGCCCTGGGCAGCTTCACGGTGGCTTTCCTGGCCAGGAACCTGCCCGACACCTTCAATGAAGCCAAGTACCTGACCTTCAGCATGCTGGTGTTCTGCAGCGTGTGGGTCACCTTCCTGCCCGTGT
>PVKB01008630.1:0-14640 GCA_004027205.1 Ctenodactylus gundi | reverse complement strand
GAGAAGAGGGAGGGGATCGCCTTTGCGGAGATGGGGGGCGGGAGGGGAGGGAGGGCAGGGGGAGGGGTGGGGAGGACAGTGACTTAGATGCCGTGTGTAGGAGCACTAATTTCCCAAGGTGAACATAGTTACTATGTGTCACAAATATGTATTAATAAAGAACAAAATTCTGAATAAAAGAAAGCAACCAACAAAATGGCAAGGCAGCTTCTTGAATGGCAGGATATATCTGAAAACCATGTGTCCAATAAAGGGCTAATATCCAGACTGTGTCATGAGTTCATGCAACCCAATTAAAAAAATAGATAAGCCAATTAAAAACTTGGCAAAGGACCTGAACATACATTTTTCCTAAAAATACATATTAAAATTTTATCCCAATAAAGCAATTTGAAAATTAAGTCAAGAAATCCATATTATATATCTTAAGAATAAAGAATAGATTTATGCATTTATTTGCAAATGTATTATCAGATGTAAGATGTAATTAAATAAAGAATCAACCAATCCACATTCACATTTAGGTGAAAAGATTTCCAGCAGAAGGACTGGTTCAACAGGGAGAGGAAAGTCTATTCATCAAATGGTGTTGGCAAAACAGGTGTTCATGGAAAAGAATTAATTCAAAATCGTGCTTTTGAAAAACCTGCAGACCTAAACATAAGAGTAAAAACTATTTTACAATGAAGAAAAACACAGAAAAAAGTTTTATGACACTGGATTTAGCAGTGATTGGATGTGACACCTAAAGTAGACTTCAAAAGGAAAAAAAGTGAACTGGGATTAAGGAAAAAGCAAAAGATACTCGTGTGTCAAACAGCGTGAAATAAAGCTGCCAACAGCAGAGTGGAAAGAGAACTCACGGTGGGATGAAATATATGTAAATCATGTATTTGAAAGGTGAAAATTAATATTTCTCTTTTTTCATATATATAACATGTTATATACATACACATACATGTGCAATACACAATGGTTACATGAATCTTGACTATTTTGTGCACATATACATTATGTCAATATTACAATCCTTTTCCTTTCCACCGGGGTGCCCCTGTTACACCCTGCCTTATCCCCAGTGGCTCCCACTATCACACCCATTTGGTTCTATGAAATGACTGGATTCTAGTTTTCTCATTTTAGAGATACCGTGCAATGTTTAACCTTCTGTGTCTGACTCGCTTCACTGGGCCTGATGGCCTCAGGTTGTGTTTATTTACCAATCTGTCTGTCTCTATGGAAGAGTAGCCTCCATTGTGTATATAAACCCCAATGTTGTGTCTGTTGGTCTGTTGGTGGGTGTTTTGGCAACACTCACAACCTTGCACTTCTGCAGGCAAACGGAACACTCGATAACTGTGACCAGAAGAGACCTACCCCATGACACACCATAACTACATTCTTAGACATGCAGCACAAAGAGAGAATATGAAAAGATTTAAGAGAAAAACAGGCAGTGACAGACAAAGACAAAACCCTCAGGATAACTGCAAACTTCTCAACACAGACTCTAAAGTCCAGGAGACCATGTAGCAATGTATACTATGCAATTAGTATGTGTCCACCAAATACATTATCTAAGTGACTTTGTCACAGACTTCCTCTCTCTTTATTAAAAACAACAACAGGACCACTTGCAAGACCTGGGGTGACTTCCTTGAGCTGAGAGAGTTTGCACTAATGCCAGGACCCTGACGCCTCATAGGCACTGACCTCTGTGCTCTATTACGTCAGGAAGGGCACTGTCAAGTTGGAATTAAGCTGAGCAGGAAGCAAAGAGACAGAGCCCTTGTCCCCTACTAGTAGAACCTCCCATAACCCTCAAAGCCTGGCTGCCTCTGGCAAGTGCTCTGCAGGTGGAGGCACCAGGGGGGGCAGCTGGGGCAGCCAGCCTCTCACTTCTGCGTCCCTGGGAGGTTTATGTCATGGCTTGTGTCACTGTGGGAGGGTAATAACGATACTGTTGACAGTAATAGGTGGCAGCATCTTCAGGCTCCAGGCTGCTGATGGTGAGAGTGAAATCTGTCCCAGACCCGCTGCCGCTGAACCTGGAGTGGACCTCGGGGTGCAAGTTAGATGCATAGTGGATCAGGAGCCGGGGTGCCTGCCCTGGTTTCTGCTGATACCAGTGTAGGTTTTTGCTAATGTCCTGACTGGCCCGGCAGGTGATGGTGACTGTGTCTCCAGGAGATGCAGACAGGGTGGGTGGCGACTGGGTTATCTGGATGTCACATCTGGAGCCTGACATTAGAAAGATAAAACCAGATATTCACACAGTTAATCATGTAGTAAGAGACCTTCCCTGATGAGTCAGTCAGCACTGATCGTCACCCTGAGTGAGCACGTTCTCAGTACCGTCCTTCCTTACCTGGGATCCAGAGCAGCAGGAGGCCCAGGAGCTGAGTGGGGACCCTCATGTCCATGCCGTGTCTTGACAGGGACTGACTTCTACACAGGGAGTGACCAGCCTATTAGGAAGTCCTCAGGGCAGTGGGCTGGGCTCTGGGGACATGCAAAACAGCAGAGGTTGGGCATGGCTGGGCACAGATGGGGAGCTGGCTCATCTCAGCAGCTCAGCAAGAACCCAGGGTCCCCAGCATCCCAGGTCAGAGTCAGGTGGCGCAGACTTGCCCGCAGCACGTGTCTCTCCCTGGGGGCCACAGACCACGGCTAGTTCACTGTCCTGTGAGTGCAGGCTCTCTGCTTGCTTCATGCTTCATGCCAAACTTTTCTTGCTAAGTTTTCATCTAAGTTGCCCTGCTGAGACATCACAGCACCAGACTCCAGCTGAATTCAGAAGCCTCTGCCTCCCTTAGCCTTGGGTATCCGTGAGGCCACTGACAAGTCTTCTGTGGTCACGTTCCCTGACACACTCATTGTGGTAGATCACCAGCTTTAGCAGCTAGTGGTGGGATGAAGTAAGCATCAGATGCACGCGCACACACACACACACACACACACACACACACACACACAACCTTTGTAGATTTAACCTAAAAACAAAGAGTAAAGACAATTATGAGAGCCTGTGAGTGTCACAATTTGCAGAAGATGAACAAAGTGCCGTCTTTATGTAAGTGAAGAGTATCTTCGTCTCTGTCCTCTTTTCCAGATCTTGGCCCTGTAAGACGCGGGATTTCCTCTCCACGTCTGAAATGCTCAACTTCTTTTCTCTCTCTGTGGCCAACGGGCATTTCTCTACTAGAAGTTTCTTCAGCTCTTGGACGAAGATATTCAGGACTTGTATCCTACGCTCAAGCTCTTTCTTTCAAAACCCAACGTGTTCCCTTGACTAATGACTGAGCTTTATAACTGAATTCACTCTGTTCCATGCACCTTCACCTACTTCAAGCACTGATTTCTAAGAAAGCAGTTCTTAATGTTTGGTGCCAGGACTTACTATGCAACAGGAAAACCACACACAGGTGTGAAATCAGGAAGGCAACATCTGCCCAGGGTGTTGGAGCCAGTTGGTGTGGAGGGAACATCCTCGTGGTCGGATGGAGAGGAAAGAAGGTCATGGGAATTGGCAACCAGTGTGGCGTTAGAGCAGGTCCCCGCCTGGGAGCACAGGATGTGAACACATCACTGCTGACTAGAGGAAAACATCTCAGCTGGATGCGGATGAGCAGGGAAGCCACATACACGGAGGCCGTCCTTGTTTGTGGGACATCCCAGGCCGGAGGAGGTGGTTACACTTGAAGCAAATAACTCAAACAGGAGGCTGGCAGGGCGGGAGAGAATTCGTGTAGGTATGTGGCGCTAGGTGGAAGATGCCTGCACAAACAGTGTAGGTGGCACGAGATTGGGTTTACACAGGAGCTGATCAAATTAGTAACCACAGTAAAAAGAACTAGATCCCAAATTTTCACTTTTGAACACAAGTAGCAAATAAAGAAAGAGAGGATAGAAACAATAGTGCGATGAACAGGAGAACACGCGTTCAACCCACCAAAACTGTGGTAGTGGCGAGACTGGGGGTGGGAGGGCGGTGGCGATCCAAGGGGTTTATGCGCATGTACAGATCTGTCAATATGAATCTATTATTACATATAAGCAAATTGGGAGGAAGAGAAAAATATTGGAATTAACTCCATTACTTTGGATTACATTAAGAGATACCAGGGTAAATTTTTGATTTTATGTTAGTTTAAATTACAATGTGGGAAGAAGGAGAGAGGGGGAGAGGGAGAAAGAGGAGGAAAGGAGGAGAGACAGAGAGAGAGAGAAAGGGAGAGACAGAGGAGACAAAGTGGTAGAGGCGGAGAATTTTACTTGAAAGCCTTGGAGCACAGCACACGATGAGGTATTTTAGTGCTCAAACTATTGTCCGTTGGTTTTAATACAACATCTTCAATAAAAACAACAGGTATTAAAGCAAATCATAATGCGGATTCAGTTAGACAAATCTGGAGAATTTCAACAAGGATGAATTATGATGGTAACAAATGATCTTCATGAAGTATAGAATGACTTAGTTATTTCAAAAAGAAAAATACTAGAAGAAGAGAGAGAGGTCTGGAAAACACTCTCGTCAGCCAGAAATCATACCCAGAGTCATAAATCAGTTTGATAGCATGTAATAATGTGCCATGGAGCAAGATTCACTGTGAACACAGCAGCCCTTAAGGGTGTTCCTGGCTAAGATACACTAGTAGAATTTTAACATAAAGGAAGGGTAATTGCATAGGAATTAAGAAATATATGGCAAGTTACCTGCTGTGTAATCTCTAATGGGATAGGATCATGAGATTTCAAAAATGAAAACAAAACTGAAAGAACTCCTTCACACAAAGAAGCCAGAGGAGACTGGGACTGGGGAAGGCAACACATTAATTTGGAGCGCGACATATTGTCACACAAGGCATCAATGAAACATGGAGCATACTGTCACGGAAGACGTTAATGGAACAGCTGTGAAACTTCCAAGTGGAGCTGAGGGGAGAGCAAGTGGTATAGGACTGTTGATTTCCTGTTTCCATAGTTTTAATGGGTTATGTTAGGAATGTGTTGTTTGTAGGAAATACAGAGTAAAGTCTAGAGGTGATGCTCTGAGGTCATGACATTACTGTCAAATGCTACAGAAAAAAGTTGCACCTTGTAATATAATTATATATCTTTACTGAAGTTGAAATTGGCTCAATTTTTAATGATTAAAATGTCAGTAAGAAGGTCATGCTTAAAAAAACCTTTTGTAGCAACACAGAAGTTTTTTAAACATTTATACCAACAAGCAATGTGGTGCAGATAAGCAAGGTGACTCTGCTTCTCCAAGGCAGGCAGCTCACCCGGAAGTCATTCCCCAGAGCTATTGGTCTCCTTAATACCTGCTGACCAAGTGCACTGTGCTGTATTCTTACTTCCCCCCCCCCCATTTTATTGATATGTGAAAGGTCAAAATTTAAGGTTTACAATGGAGTTGAGCATTTTGTGCACATACATATCTTGTCAAGGTGACAAGGGCTTTCCCACTCTCCTTTTGTCCCTCCCCCTACCCATCTCTCCCTCCCTCCACCCCCACTCTGCCCCCCTCTTCACAACTCCTATGGAGCTTAAGGCAAAAAACAAAATGTATTCTTACTTTTAAAGCCTCTATATTCAACCTCCTTGCTGCAATTTTCTCTCTTATCCAATCCCAGCATGAAAATGCTGCCTGTGGCACCCAAACTTGTGCCAAAGAGAAAAAAATATCATGTATTCCTTCAAAGAAACAGGATGAACTTAGGATTGGGCCCTTTACTAGGGTAAACCAAGAAAGTCTAGGAGAAGCCAGAATATTTTCAGATCTATTCCTTCCCAAACTGGATGAGGAGCATCACCACATCACCAGGACAAACTGCTCTGAGCTTCAGAGAGACAGATGGGGAAACAGGAATACAGTGGAGACCAAGAGAAACCAACATGCTGTGGAACCAGGCCAGCGAGTCCACAATTAGCAACTGGGTCATAAAAGGACCCTGTGAAAATGGACAGTGCCCAGTCCCCGGCTTTATATTCTCTATTTCAACTGGGCTGTCCGAGTGTCACCGCAGCAGCACGTCATGCAGAGCCACATTGACATCCACAGGAGGGGCTCTTGCTCTGAGCCCCAGAAGTCAAGCTTCCTGTTCGCCTCCCTTGCAGTTACTCCCACAGGGAGATGTGGCTGATCCAGAGCCAGTGCTCTTCCTCAGTGTCACACTCTGGGCACTAGGACGCTGAAACTTTCAATTAAAACTTGAAGGACTTGGAGTCTCTATCCGTAATTTGCAAGGAGTACTTGGGCATCTTCTCAGGATCCACACTCCATAGCACCATTGTTGAAGAGACAGCTTACACCAGTTCAAGCTGGTATTACGTGATATTTTTAATATCTTAAAATGCCACAAGGACATGCAGAGGAACAGAACCCCTGTCATACAAAAGAAAATCCTGATAGCCACCGTGGAGCGTAGTGTGGAGGCTCCTTAGAAATTCTGCAAAAACTAAAAATAAAATGATTAAATGACCCATCCATCCCAAACTGGGTATTTAACTAATGAAAAGGAATTCAGTACACAAAACAGATCTATGAATGCTTATATTTGTTGTGAAAATATTCACAACAACTGAAACATGGAACCAGCCTGGTGAGTCGGTGAAGAAGATGAGGAAATATATGCGACAGAGTATTACTCAGCCATGAAGAAAAAAATCCTGTCATTTACATCAGAATGAAGGGAATTGGAGGACATCACGTCATGTAAAATAGGCAAGATGGAGAACAAGCAGCGTGTGGATGTGGAAGGCTGTTCTCACTCACGGCAGAAGCTCTCAAATACACCACGGCCAGAAGGAGCAGGGAGTAGTAGACCAGCTGCAGGTGCGGACTGTGAGAAAGAGGGGCGCGGGGGTCGAAGAAAGTGGATGTGCACACTGCACACGTATGTGGGACTGTGACAGTGACTCTCATAAACATGCACAACTATGTATTAATACAACAGGTATTAGGAAGCAAATTTTAAAAAATCCCCATCTCAGATTCTCTTCCCTGTATTTAAAACAATTCCCATTTTGGAACATATACAGTAGCTTCTTTTGTTCTTTAGGAACCCCAAGTGCTGTCACAGCCCAACCCCTCAGCAGCGGCCTGGCTGCATCTGAGAAATGCAGTGGGCAGGAGGAGCAGCCGGGCACCCAGCCTGGCACTTTTGCCTCCCTGGTGGTATTTGTTATGCCTCGTAGCACTGTGCGAGGGAGCTCAGCATACTGCTGACAGTGGTAAGTGCCAGCGTCTTCAGGCTTCAGGCTGCTGAGGGTGAGGGTGAAATCTGTTCTAGACCCGCTGCCACTGAGCATGGATGGGACCCCAGATTGCAAATTAAATGCAGCATAGATCTGGGACTTAGGAGCTTCCTCTGGTTTCTGCTGACACCAATGTAAGTAATCAGGTGATGGTGATTGTGTCTCCTGGAGATGCAAACAGGGAGGAGGGAGACTGGATCATCTGGATGGCACATTTTGACTCTGAAATTGGAAACATAAAAACAAATATCCACACAATTACTTGGCATTACAAGAGGCCTTCCCTGAAGGATCAATCAAAACAGGCCACCAAGAGCTGGGCACATTCTCTTAATCATGTAATCAGGCTTCCCTAAGAAGCCTCTGTAGGACAGTGTTGCTGTGGTAGCCAGAGCAGCAGCAGCCCCAAGAGCCCAGCAGGGACCCTCATGGCGATGCTGTGTTCTGACTGGGACTGTCTCCCGCCCAAGGTGTGACCAGCCTATTAAGAAGTTCTCATGGCAGTGGGCTATGTTCTGGGAACATGCAAACCAGCAGGGACTGGACAGAGCTAACCGCAGCTGCAGAGCTGGGGCATCTCAGAAATTCAACAAGAACTGGGGGTCCCAGTTGTCACAGGTAAGCACAGGGTGCCCAGACTTGCCTGCAGCAGACGTGTTTCCCCCTGGGGGCCACAGAGCACAGCACTTTGCTGTCCTGTGAGTATAGTGCTCTTTGGTTAATTCATGTTTCGTGACAGGGTCACCTGAACATCACATCAGTCACCTGAAGCTGAAAACATAAAAACAAGAGTTCACACAATTAATCCTGCAGTCAGGCCTCCCCAAGAAGCCATGAACACTGAGCACCCGGGGCTGTGCACATTCCCAGCGCCGTCCTTCCTCACCTGGAGCCAGGGCACCAGGAGCCCCAGCAGCTGAGCGGGGACCCTCATGTCCTGCTGTCCCCTGAGAGGAACTGGCTCCGATACAGGTGTAACCAGCCTCTCAAGAACTCCTCACGGCAGTGGACTGTGCCCTGGGGACATGCAAATGAGCAGAAGCTATGCACAGCTGTAGGGCTGGATCATCTCAGACACTCAACATGGAACCAGGCCCGCAATTGTCCCAGGTCAGTCAGGGCAACACAGACTTGCCTGCACCATATATGTTTCCTGAATAGACCACAGAACATACCACATTTTCTTTCCTGCAAGTGACATTTTCTTAGCCAAGAATAAGTAACTAATACATAAGTCAATATGACAGATTGAAATCATGTGCCACTTGGGAGGATACAGTACAAACGCAGCAGCAGTTCTGTATGTTTCTGGCAAAGATGCATTACTAAAAATTTAACATGAAGTAACAGTGTTTGAAGGCAATTAAAGAGAGATTCTACCATTCACCTGCTACGTAATCTTTAAACAGGAAAAGATTATGAAATTCCCCAACCAAGATGGGTCTGAAAAATTGTTTCACACTGAAGGAGACTGAAGAGCCTGGAGCCAGTAAAGACAACACACAAAACTGGCATGAGTCACAGTGTCACACAAGACAGCGATGGGACAGCTGAGGAAATCTTCTAAGTACATCTGAGGACTGGAACAAGTGGTCCATGAATAATGATTTCCTGTTTCCACAGCTTTGTTGTTGGTTTATGTTAGGAGCACCCTTTTTGTAGGGAATACAGAGTAAAGCCTAGACAGGGCAGCACTCTGAGGCCTTCACTTCACCGTCAAATGGTTCAGAGTAAAAGTGGCATTATTGTCGTTTGATTGTGATCTCTTTTTGAATGTGAAATTCTTTTAATATTCAATGGTAAATACGGTGGTTCTTAAGATCACTCTAAAAGAGCATTTTATAGCAAGAACCGTTATACAAACTGTTATTCCAACTAGCAACATAGAGCAGCTGAACAAGATAATGCTGCTTTTGGGTAGCTCACAAAGCGCTACCCCAAGACTTACGTCTTCTCAACACCTGTTGACTAAATGGACTGCTTGTTACTCTTTGATTTGAGACCTCTGTATTATACCCCATTGCTGCAATTTTGCCTTATTTCCCAAGGCTGGCAGCATGAAAGCTCTGTCAGTGATGCCAAAGCTTACTATCAAGAGGGATAATTTCCATTTCTTTCTCCATAGAAACAAGATGGTGCTGGATTGGTGCCTTTGTGAGAATGAACCAAAAATCCTGGGATATCCCCGGATTCTTAGGGATCAATTTTCAAGATTGGATGAACACCAACACCAGATCACTGGGAGAAATTGATGTGAGCTTCAGAGAAGACAAAGAAAGAGACAGTGCTGGATAGAGACCAAGCCAACATTGCATGCAGTGACTGAAGGCCAAGGACTCCCCAGTCACCTGCTGTATCATGTAAGGACCCAGTGGAGACTGATAATATTTTGGTCCCAGACTTTTTATTCTCTATTTCTTCTAGGCTGTCAAAGTGTCCCAGCAGCAATACATTATCCAGAGCCACACCAACACCCACGTGAGGGGCCTCTTGCTCTGTGTCCAGTTTCCTGTTCACCTTCTTTCTAGTCACTCCTACAGGGAGCTTCAGCTGATCTAGAGCGATTTCCCATCCTAAGCGTCACAGTCTGGGCACTCAGAACCCTGGAACTTTCTGTTAAAAGGCTCTAAGGCTAATTTTCAGGGAAGGCACAGGCCTCTTCCCTGGGTCCATGTACCCCAGTTAGCACTGCTTGTTGTTGGGCCATCTTCCATCAGTTAAAATGGCTATTCTAACAAAAAGCAAAAGGCTGGCCATGATGTAGAGAAAAAACAAACTCTTATATACTGTTGATGGAAATTTAAGTTACAACAGCCAAAGTGGAAAATAATATGGAGATTTCTCAAATATACTATAAGAAAAAAAAAAAAACATTTAAAACAGAAGCTCTGTATTTTCCGTAATTTTCAGTCTGGGCATATATCTAAAGGAAAGAAAGTCAGCATTCAAAACAGACTCCTGAGTGCACATATTTGTCATGGAAGGATTCAAAACAGCTGAGATATTGTGTTCGCGTGGGTGTCCACCAATAGGTGAGTAGATAAATAAATATGGTGATATACACAATGGAGTATTATTCAGCCAGAAAAAAGAATGAAATTCTGTGCAACAAAAGAAGTGGAACTGGAGAACATCAGAAGAACACAACAGAAGAAAGGCAGAGATTAATAAGCAAGTAGAAGTATGAGAGCCTTCTCGGTTACATGTAGAAACTCCAGCAAATACTGACCAGGAAGCACGGGAGTGATTGGTGGAGACAGAGGACAGTGCCAGGTGTGAGAGTGGAGGGAAGGTGGATGCGGACGACAGGCACAGGCTGTGCACGCAAATAGCACCTCAGTTCTCACGAGAAGGTACAACAGATATGGGTAAAGAAAAACAAATTTTAAAAGTAAATAAATTGTGTAGCTTAGGCTTTCTTCCCTGTATGTAAAATAATTCCTGTTCGAAGTATATACAAGAGTTCTTTTGTGGTGTATGATTGTGAAGTGATGTGACCACACAGGCCCCTCAGGAGTAGGCGGGCCGCATCTGAGACAAGCTCTCCAGCCACGTGGCACCTGAGGGACAGCCAGCAGCCGGCCTTACACGTCTGCTTCTCGGGGTGGGGGGTTGTTATGGCAGGTAGCATGTGGATCTTTATCACACGGTAGACAGTAGCTAGTTCCAGCATCCTCAGGCTACAGGCTGCTGACGGTGAGAGTGGCCCAGACCTGCTGCCGACGAACCTGAATGGGACCCCGGACTGCAGCTGGTTGCAACATTGATCAAGAGTTTGGGGGCTTTCTCTGGTTTCTGTTGATACCTGTTTAAGTGATTGCTAGTGCCCTGACTGGCCCTGCAGGTGATGGTGACTCTGTCTCCTTGAGATGCAGACAAGGAGGATGGTGACAGGGTCATCTGGATGTCACATCTGGCTCCTGGCATTGGAAACATTAAAAACAAATATACACACAGTATTATGGTGTCAAAGAACATCCCTGGAGGACCAGGCAGTGCTGACGCTCTGAGCTGAGCACTTTCCCAGCACTGTCCCTCCTTACCTGGGAGCCAGAGCAGCAGGAGCCCCAGCAGCTGAGCAGGGGCCCTTGTGTCCATGCTGTTTCCTGAGTGGGACTGACTCCTGCACAGACTGTGACCACCAGGTTAAGAAGTCCTCAGGGCAGTGGGCTGTGCTCTGGGGACATTCATATCAGCGTACATAGACAGACAGACAGAGACAGACAGATAGATCGATAGAGAAGCAGACAGACATAAGACAGACAGACACATAGATAGATAGATACACAGATAGACAAACTGACAGATAGATAAACACAGACAGACAGATAGATGGACAGACAGGTAGGCAGACAGACAGACAGACACACAGATAGCTAGGCAAGCAAACAGACACACATATAGATAGATAGATGGAGAGACAGACCAATAAATAGAGAGATAGAGACATATATAGAGACAGACAGACAGACAGATTGAAAGATAGACAAACAGATGAGCAGACAGAAAGTCTGACAGACAGATGGATAGACAGACAGAAAAACAGATAAACTGATAGGCACACAGATAGACAAAAACACACAGAGACAGATAGGCAGACAGAAAGACAGATAGAAACATGGATAGAAATATAGGCAGACAGAGACAGATATACATATAGGCAGACAGGCAGATCGAAAGACACACAGAAAGATAGACTGATAGATACATAGATGGACAGACACACAGAAAGACAGGCAGAGCTGACAGAAAAAATAGACAGCTAGATAGGCAGACTGACAGACATACAGACAGCTAGATAGACAGATAGACAAATAGATATATAGACAAACAGAGAGATAGACACACAGACAAATAGGCAGGCAGATAGATAGGCAGACAGTGAGACAGATATATAGATAGAAAGACAGACAGAAAGTATATATAGATATAGATATAGATATTGATATACATAAGACAGACAGGCAGGCCTGCAGATGCAGTTTAACCTGTCCTGTTCATATGGAGAACACTTCCTGTTTGCAACAGCTGTGGTGCCCTCCCTCTCCTCTACTCTATGTGTCCCAGCTTCCTGCTGCCGAGAAACAAGCTCCCCGGCACAGAAGCAGCGGGAGGAGCAGCTGGCAGCCGGCCTCCCCGTGGGCCTCGCTGGTGGATTGTGTTATGACTAACATCACCATGAGAGTAACAGGGTTGAGCTGTTCACAGGAGTAACTTCCAACACCTTCAGGACCCAGGCTGCTGATGGCGAGAGTGAATTCAGTCCCGTATTCACTGCCACTGAACCTTGATGGGATCCTAGGGGGCAAACTCGGTGCAACATAGATCAGGTGCTTAGGAGCCTCCACGGTTACTCCCAGTTCCTGTCTAACTACACGCTCAGGCCCCGACTTCTCCTGTAAGTGATGGTGACTCTGTCTTCAGGAGATGCACAGCGGGAGGGTGGTGAAAGAGACATTTCGACTTACTTTTTTTCTTTATTTATTCATTACTGCTTATTCAAGTTAGATCAAGAATAGCGACTTAAGAATTCAGAAATGTCAGAAATTCAATTGCATTAAGTTTCAAAATGTTTAGAGGAAATATGTCCACTCAGAACATCAGGACAGGCAGGCAGACGGCCCACACCCGGGATGGCAGCTCTCTGGGAGGCTGGGGCAGGATGAGGGCACCTTGAGACCCAGTTTGGGAAACCTAAGAATTCAGCAGACCATGCTTCAAAAATGTAAAAATTGAGAATAATAAAATGGCCAGGGTCTGAGCGCAGTGCAAAAGGCTTGAGTTCGATACCCAGGAGGAGGCGGAAGAGTAGAGGGGAAGGAGGAGTGGAGGGGGGCAAAAAGGGGAGAGAAGAGAAGAGGGGGAGAAAAGAGAGAAGAGGAGGAGGAACAGGAAGACGAGGAGGCATCCAGCATGATTTTTATTTATAATGAAAACAAAACAAACACGAAAGAATTCTAATTTTTCTACCAAATTTCCACAATTTATAATGTGTAGTTCACACTGTTTGGGATATCATTTAAAAATGCCACAAACTTGTAACCTAACAAAAGCACAAAATTGTTTGTTCACAAATTAGGAAAAAGGATTTCTAAAATTGCTGTCCCTGAGCACCGTTGACCCAGTGTCCTCTTCCCCAGTGATGGTCTTGGATGGAGCCCAGGGGACGTCGGCCATCAATTTGAGTCACCCTCAGACATTAAATGACTAGATGTGGTCTTGGCATTGTAACATACGGAAGCTTCACTTACATTGCAGATTGAGGTTCTAGGTGTTCATCTGAGAGGAACTTTTATCATTCTGAAAAAAGTAACAAAATTATTTCACAATTCTTTCATATAAAATTCAAAGGAAATTCTTTCCTGAAGAACTGCTTTGATTGATCTCATATATGCATGTGTGTATATGATTTACATATATCATCTAACATATAAATAGATAAGTTTTTACAGAATATTCACCAATTTAAGCAATTCTAAGAAGAATATCATTTTGTTACCTAAGACATAATTTTCCCCTTTTTATCTTCAAGAAGGTTGTTAGATCTCTAGATCAAAGAGGCAATTTGTAAAAATTCCTTCCAACTTGATTTACTTGCATGAGTCTTA
Source organism: Ctenodactylus gundi (assembly GCA_004027205.1). Taxonomy (NCBI): domain Eukaryota; kingdom Metazoa; phylum Chordata; class Mammalia; order Rodentia; family Ctenodactylidae; genus Ctenodactylus; species Ctenodactylus gundi. Next base: position 769 of record PVKB01008630.1, on the reverse strand, counting down.
CAAAATATGATCACTGTGTCCAAGAAAATATCACCTGGTCCCAGCCAACACCAGAAGTTCTTTACTGTCCACAGATCCACCTCGTGCTGTTAGTAGTAGAAAATTCTGAGTTAGGAATTTGTGAGGTCGGAGCTGTTTCTTTCTCTTCTTAGACAGGTAGATGGAGTAGGGTGGCCTTTCCCCTCCCAGGGAATGATCCAGACTCACACCTGCATTTCCCAGGCTCTCTCCTGCTGTCTTGAGAGGGAGGGACAGGATCACGTGTACTTTGTCCCCACTACAGATAGAGACCTTCACAGTGGGCTCCTTACCCACTGCTGGGGGAGGCAATCATCTACCACCAAGGGTGTTAGTGCCCACACGTTATATCGCCCGACGAACACTAGAGGGCGCGCATCGAGCTCCTCATACTTTGTACCTCACTGCGCCCACCAGGTGATTTGCATACCGTCCCCTAGGGCGGACCTTCCCTTGCAGGTCCAAGATAAAAACTCACCTCTAATCTTCCCCTGAGATCAGGACGCCTCGCTCTAACTATTAGAAATGGCTCAGCTCCCGGGGCTGCTGCTGCTGCTGTGGATCTGTGGTAAGGGCGGAGGGGATGAGGGGGAGGTGGGTGGGAAAGCGTCCCTGGGCCCCTCCTCTGCCCACTCGTGTCCTGCCTCCATGGGACTCGCGCAGTCTCATGCTGCACGATGGGCACGCGAGGGTCAGACCGGGAGAGTGAGGACCACACAGACAGACCACGGACGTGGGCTCTGATGACGAT
>PVKB01008629.1:0-14605 GCA_004027205.1 Ctenodactylus gundi | reverse complement strand
TCTTTTTCAGAACTTGGCTCAAAAATCCCTGTATCAATCAAGGTTCAGTCAGGGAAGCCAGCCAACATGAGTTGTAAGATAAGGGATTAATTATAGGAGTTTGATCTTACACAAATGCAGAATCAGCTGAGGAAGTGGAAGTCTAGAACTATGGATGCATAGCATCGGATAGTCACTACTGCTTTTCCTGAAGAAGAGGCATGGAGTAAAGGCAGAGCTTGTAGGAAATTCTGATAAGCCAAGAGTATTTGATCACTAAAGTGGGCTGGGAAGGGCGAGTTTGTAGGCAGGCATATGGCAACCTATTTTTTTCTCATAGAGCAGGGGTCCCCAACCCCCTGGGCTGCAGACTGATACTGGTCTGTGGCCTGGTAAAGACCAGGCCACTGGAGCAGAGGAGCCGCGAGCAGGAGGTGAGCCACCAGCGAAGCTCTGCCTCCTGCCAGTGTGCTCTGCTGCTGCTGAACAGGCGGGATGGAGAGTTTTGCTCCCTACTCCTCTCCTGCTGCTGCTCCTCACTGTTGCAAAGCTGTCTCCCAACAAACTGCATGGCAAGTATCCTCACTCCTGTCGTTGGCACTGGGAGAATGGTCTTCAACTAAACCAGTCCCTGGGGTCAAAAATTGGGGAATACCACATAGAGTCTACAGCCAAGTATGTGGTAGTGGGCCTGGGGTGGTTCTCAGCTGTTTATCGAAACATATTTAGCTTCCAAATGTGGATAAGAGCAAAAACACGCTTCCATGTAACATAGCACATCTATTTCTCAGCTGAAAACACAAAATCCCACCACATCCATGTTAGAGTCCTGTTTCTTCTGCTTCTAGGTGAGGTAAGCCCTTCTGATAGTCTGTAACTTAAATCCTGGGATTTGAAGTTAACTGCTATTCCATACATTATGGTAGAAAATGAGAAAGTTGAGGAAAAAAAGAAATGAACTGGTTAATGTGCATACTAAAGTATGCCTGTCAAAGTAAGGAAGAAATATATTCGCAAGTACCGTGTCTTTGTTTCTGCAGCAGATGATGACGATTGTTTGCACTTCTAATCTTTCCATCTATTTTTTATTGGCTGTAAGCATTAGCTGAGAGAAGAAATGGTATAGCAAGGATAGAAGACGTGTGGACCCGAGTCACTTGCTTACACAACTCTTTGTGCCCCTGGGACCTTCCAGAGGCCAGTCTGTCATCCCACTTCCGATCAGTTGTGGAGTGCTGCAGTGCACATCCAGCTCTCTGGGTGGGGGTCAAACCACACACAGCATGGTGAGTGTCTCCCTTGGAGTAAGTAGATTAGCCTTGACTGGGGCTTAATAGTAAACCAAAATTGTTTCTATCTTCAGAGAATGGTGTAGTTTCACTCCATGTATTTGGAACCTTGTGCTGTTGGGAAGTGGGACCTGGATGGAAAGGGGCGGGTTGTGTCTACTTGGTGAGATTGGGGGGTGCCCAGGGCAGAGCTTTCAGGTTTATGCTATTAACTCGTGGGCCAAGAAGTGAGGAAGGGGCACCCCACCCAGGGTGTGGGGAGCCCAAATGGTAGCTGGAACTGAGCAAAGGAAGGAACAAGAAACTTGCTTCTGCTTCTTCCTGGGAAAGCTCTGGCCTTTGCCTGAGTCTCCAGACTTTGCTCCGCTTCTCTTGGCCCTGCCTCACGTGGCTCCCCGTCTGCAAGGATGTCCCACCTTTACCACGTGCACCGGCAGTTGCCGGCTGCCCCGCATGGCTGTGTGAAACCCTTTGCAGCTATGAGCTAAAATAATACTTAAATCGTGGACGTTGGGTATTCTGCCACAGCAACAAGAAAGTTACTACTACAATACGTTTGTAGTCTTTTTTACTTTTTATTTTACGACCATCTTGCTAAGCTTCCCAGGCTGGCACAGGCTACCTCACCTATTTTTCAGCATGCACAGAAGAATCAGGGAAATCCTATTTGCATCAAAAAGAACAGATGGGAATAGAGGGAATTATGTTGTAGCACTGTTACAGTATTTTTTTTTTTTTGTATTTCTAAGTAATATGCCCAAAAAAACCCATAGAGTTCCATTTGGTTGTGGCTCAGCTGACAGCTGTATTCCCTCCTCCTCCGATTTTGTTAGTAGCAAGGAATTGCCCTGGCTGGGCTTATCAGACACGCCAGTGTTCACAGCCTTCAGCTCCCTCGCCGCGGTCCGGCCTGATTTCCACACATTCCCGGGCCGACTTTCAGGAACCAGTGTGTGTGAAAGTTGAGACTCTGAGAAAGAGTTCTCTCTCCACTGTTCATGTTCCTGTGTCTGTTGGAAAATCATACCCTATGAGCTAGGGGTCTGTGCCCCCGATTTGAGGAACTCTCTTTTGGCTGCATGCTTTCTAATATCAGAGACTTCCCTGTACTCACCGTGACTTCCACCATTTCTGGCCCATAAGGTAGCTGTTTATTTTGTGGATGTGATGGTTTTCACCTTGCTGTGCGGACTTGGCTGTGCTCTCTAACCTGAATTCCTTTGATGTACACACTCTGGATTTTAAAAGCTGACCCTTTTTAATGTTCTCTTTTCCCTTCTTTTTTTTCCTTTTACATTGGATTAATTTTTCCTAATTTCAACATGTATTTTCTCCAGTGTAAGAGAATTGAACATATCTGTAGCGAGATGTTTACTGGCTTGTGAGATATTTACTAGCTCGAGGGTATAGGAGCTGTTCTCAACGAAAAGTGAGATGACTTCACATTAATTTTAGAGGTCAGCTGGCTGGCTCATGGATGTCTGTTGCTTTGTCCTTCTCACTATTCACCCCTTGGTATTAGCAGCACATCTTCCGGGGAGTGGAGGTGGAGATGGTAGAATCCTCAGCAGTGCCCAGGGGCTGCTCTGCTGAGGCTGGGCACCCTCATTCCCCGGCTACTTGGGCTTTGGGGTGAGCAGGAGATCCGTGCCAGGCTCTTAAGTTCAGGGACTTTGTCCAGAACTGATGGGATTACTGGTTAGCTGAGTGTGAGTCTTCTTCTGTAAGAAGGGATCCTGTTACCAGAGGGTGATTCGGCACGGAAGGACGCAGGCAGGCAGAACATGATGCAGGAGGAAGACCCAGCTCTGATGCTATGTCCTGCCCTCCAGCCCACACCATCACTACGCTACCCCAGAGCATCACAGTCCCTCTTTTTTGCTCTGGCCCTGTAACTCAGTGCCAGGGAGGGTCAGCTTAAATAAGATTTTTTTTTTTCTGTGCTCCAACATCAATGAAAAAAAAATGAGAATTATTTTGTAAACATAGATTATTGTGTAAAGTATATACCTATGTTCTTAAACATATTGGTAAAACATTAATTATTATTGTTGTTTGAGTGTGTTCCCCCTAGGTGCTCCTGTGTTGGAACTTGGTCCCCAGTGTAAGGATGTTGAGAGGTGGTGGTGAGACCTTTAAGGGGCAGCAGGAATCCTTTCTGTCGTTGATTGTGCTGCCCTTGGGTGCAGCTGGGGTAGTTCATGTGGGACTCTTGAGTTAGGTCTTACAAGAATGGCTCAGCAGTTAAAGCCCTTACACTAGCAAGCACTAAGCACCTGAGTTCGATTCCCCAGCACCACAGAAGCCGGGCGTGGTGACACATGCCTGTAATCCCAGCACTCAGGAGGCTGAGACAGGAGGATTGCTGTGAGTCCAAGGCCAGCCTGGGCTCCATAGTGAGTTAAGGACCAGCCTGGTCTGCAGAGCGAGACTCTGTCTCACCGCCCCCCCCCCCCCCCCCCCCAAAAAAAACAAGTTGTTATACAACCCTGAATTGCTTTCTCTGGCTTCTTCTCTGACCACGCGATCATTTCCTACCCCACACACTCCCACCATTGCGGTGCCATCCACAATGCAGTGGTGTAGCTAACCCTTATCAGAGTTGGTACCCTGTGGTTTGGACTTTCAGCCTCCAAAACCGTGAGCTAAATAAACCTCTGTTCTTTATAAGTACCCAGACTCAGCCGTTTCATTTTAATAATAAAAAAATGGACTAATAGAATGGTGTGTTTCTGTCTGTGTGTATTTTTCCAGTGTGGCTTACTTCTTAATTTTAAAAAATTTAAAAATAATATGCATTAAAAAAGTTTACTATCTTAACCAGCCCTGGGGCATTAAGTGCATCCGTGTTGTGCAACCATCACAGCCATCCGTCTGCAGAACTGTTTTCATTTGCAACACTGAAACTCTGGACTCATGTGACAGTAGCTGAGTTCTCTCCCTTTCCTGAGCACTGGCAGCAGCATTAATTATATTGTAAATATAGACCATCGTGCCAGGCCAATCCCTGTGGGAGGTTGTGATCTGGAAACTGAAACATTTCTTGTGCCTCTCCTTACAGCAAATCATATTTGAGGCATCCATTTATCAAATTTCCTGTTCATTCTATCTATTGTTACAAAATCAATACAAACATAAAATGGAGAAAAAATATTTCTTTACACCAAGGGAGGCTTTTCTTAGTGTCTCCCATGTGTCACCACAGGAAAGGTTGTAACCTTTTGCAAGACCTTTTCAGACTTCACTTAATTTTGCCTTTGATGCTTGTGACAATCTCTAACATTTAGAAATATGAGTTTATATTGCTAAAATTTTGCTACATGTGTTAAGTTATTTATAGAGGTATTTATTTGGAATTGACAGGTACATTAGTTTCTTAGTGCTGTTGTAACAAAGCAAGTAAGTTCCATGGCTGGAAGCAACGGATATGTGTCCCTTGTGGACATTAGAAGTTCAAAACGAGGGCACAGCAGGGTTGGCTCCTTCTGAAAGGTCTGGGGAAAAGCTCTCCTCAACCTCTCTTTTAGCTTCTGTTGACAGCTGGGGATCCTTGTTGTCCCTTGGCTTGTAGATGTCTGACTCCAAGCTATCTCCATGTTCATGTTATTCCCATGTCTTCGCATATATATATACATATGTATGCAAGTATATATATATATATATATATATATATATAAAATCACCTGGGCCTTGGGTGCATGTACTGTTTACAGGAGGATTCCTGGTCCTATGAGAAGCTAATGCTTGAGCTCAGAATCTAATGTTGGAAATGGCTGTAAAAACAGATGAAGAGTGCTACCATGATCAGGTACCATGGCAGGAGGGATTAGGAAACCCTGCAAGGGTTCCAACTCCTCCTGTAGAATCACAAGCTGGCAGCCAACCTTTTATGCTTGGGCTTTGGGGGATCCAAACTACAGCAGTCCTTTTCTCCCACCCCTTCTCCTTCTGGATTGCATGCTCTGGGGAAGGGGCATCCAGTTGCCACGTCTTGAAGACACTCAGGCTGCTCATGTGGGAAGGTCTCTGGATGACAGCCGGTTGGAAATGAGGGACTGCCAGCTAGCCTGTGAGTGCGGAAGCAGATTGTCCTCCAGCCTCAGATAACTCTAGTTTCAGCTCATGGCTTGGTTGCAGTTACATGGAACACCTGGGAGGACCCAGCTAAGATACGTCCAGATGCCTGATGCACAGAAATGGGACAGAATAAATGGTGGTGGTTCTCATCTTTAGGGGTAATTTGTTATGTAGCAATGTGTAACTAAAACATATATTGGTACCTGGAAGCGGGTGCTGCCTTATACAAGCCTGAAATGTGAAAAGTGGCTATTTTAGAAGTTATTTTGCGCCTTTTACCTTTTTAATATAAACTTTAGAATTAGCTTGTCAGTTTATTTAAGCAAGCATTATGATATTGTGTTGAATCTATAGAACAACACAGAAATCATTGCCATCTTACTAGTATTAAATATTCACTCTACAATTATGGCATATCTTTTCTTGTAGACTTCTTAATCTGTCAGCAGTATATTATTGTTTTAAGTATACAGGTTTTATACATTCATTAATTTTATTCATAATATATTTATGATATCATAAATGTAAGTCTTCCTGTGTTTATTTAGGGATACAGTGAGTTTTTATTATAATAATTAAAACTGTTTTCATTTGTTCACTGCTTGCAAATAGAAATGCAATGAATTTTTTTATGTTGGCCTTATGTATCCTAAGATCTTTTAAAGTTTCCTTACTGGGTCGAGCAGTTTTATAATAAGTACTAATGAATATACACCATTATGTCATCTACATACAAACACAGTTTTATATTTTCTTTTTTTAATCAGAATTCCTCCTACATAGAAAATATACATATACATACGTGTGTGTGTGTGTGTGTGTGTGCATGCACGCACATGTGTGTACAGAGGATTCAGTTTGCTAAAATTTTGTTAAGGAGTTCTGAGCCTATATTCTGTTGGTCTGGTTTTCTTCTTTTGCTATGGAATCTTAGATTATTAATTTGAAATTCTCAACCGCCAGAGTGATTTTAGCCTTATAAAATGAACTGGAAAGTTTTTCCTCTATTTCTATTTTGTGAAAGAGTATGTAGAAGTTCTCTTTGTTTCACCTTTAAAATTTCGTAGACCTCCCCAGTGGTTTGAGGTTTTCCATTTCTTTAGGGCACATAAAGCCATAGAAGTTTTTGTTTTCTCCTTGGGTTAAATCAGTTTTGGCAATATCTTTTTTTTTTTTTTTAACTGAGCCCAGGACTTTATCATCTTAGTGAAATGAAGTCTCACTAAGTTGCTAAATTGCCCAGGCAGGGCCTGAACTTGTGATCCTACTGTGTTAGACTCCCAGATTGCTGAGATTACAGCCTGAGCCACTAGTCCTGGCACAATATCTGCTTTTTTTTTTTTTTTTTTTTTTTTTTTTTTTTTTTTTTTTCCAAATGGCTGGAGGAATAGCACAGAGGTTAGAGTGCTTGCCAAGCAAGCACAAGGCTCCTGGCTCAATCCCCCAGCACCTCATAAACTAGGTGTGGTAGCACACAACCATAATCCCAAGGCTCAGGAGGATTGAGGTGGGATTGCCAGAGTTCAAGGCCAGTCTGGGCTGCATAGTAAGTTCAGGACCAGTCTGGACTATAGACTAAGACTGTCTCAAAAAAAAGAATTTGTCCAATTTACCCTGGATGTCAAATTGATTAGCATAATGTTGTTAACAATATTCTTTTATTAACCCAATGTTCATATTTTGTAAATTCTTTTTATTTTTCTTGATAAGTCTAATATACCAATTTTACTGATTTCATTGAGAAACTGGCATCTAGTTTTTTTTAACTTCTCTTTTTAAAATTTTATTTCAGTGTTGCTCCTTATCATTTCCCCATTTTTCTTTCTTTGTGTTTACAAGGAATAATCAAAATATATGGTGAATATTAGAAAACTTAAAAATCTTTCACAATAAAATATAGATTGCCATTAATCCTCCCCCAAATACTCTTGCCCTGCTGCTTTGAAAACATGTATTTCGTCCTTCATGCCGCATCATACAGCAGTCCTGGTCCTGGCCTCTGCTACGAGTGTCTTGAAGAGCTGAGGCCCAGTCCCAGGGGCCCTTGTAGTCCTCACGCACCTTGTTCACCAGACCCAGCACCATGTGACTTTGGCCCTTGCCCAGAGTCTACATGACCGTGAACGGTTAACATTGTGAATTGATTCAGGTCATTGATGCAGCCTTGACCACTCAACTGAAGACATTCACAAAAGAGGACTTCCGGAGCTGGTGTAGAGAGTGGCAAAGTGGTGGGATAGTGTCTTTGAGGCATGGACGAGTATTCTGAGTGCAGATTAATGGCAATGTATTTATTGTATTAATTTTTTTTTAAATTGTAAACATTCACTGTGGTTTTCTATTGCTCCTTCCATAGTTTCTGACATTTGGTGTACATGCGTGTGTGATTTTATTCTTTTGCTCTGGAAGCTTAGATTATTAATTTGAATTTTTATTATTTCCATATCATATTCCTTTTCCACCCCACACTATCACCCCTTGTGCCTTTTCCCTCCCCACAAAGTCTATCTTCTTCTTTGTCTCCATCTATTTTTTACTATTTTATGGTTTGATTTTCTCAGAGAAACCATACAAGATTTAACCTTCTGTGTCTGATTCATTTTGCTAAGCATAATGGTCTCAAAATGCATCCATTTTCACACAAACGACTCAACATTATTTTTCTTTGTGGCAGAGTAGTACTATGTTGTGTATATATACCACATTTTCTTTCTCTATTCATCTGTTGCTGAGTATATTGGCTTCTTCCAAGATTTGGCTATTATAAATTATACTGCTATAAACATGGGTAAATATGTATCACCCTTTTATGATGACTGTAATAACTCTTTTGGGAAGACACCCAGAAGAGGTATAACAGGTTCAAACAGGATATCTATTTTCACTTTATTTGAGGAATCTCCACACTGCTTCCCATAGTTGTACTGGTTTACAGTCCCACCAGCAATGAAGGTGGCTTCTTTTTTTTTCCCACAACCATGCTAGCATTTGTTGTTTTTTGAGTTCTTAATATCAGCCATTCTTACTGGAGTGAGATGGATCCTCAGTGTTGTTTTGATTTTCATTTTTAAATAAATATTAAATACTATGAACATTCCTCTACATACCTAGTTGCATCCCACAAGTTTTGATATTTTGAGAGACTGGAGGATTAACTCAGTGGTTAAAAGCACTTACCTAGCAAGCTCAAGGCCCTGAGTTTGATTCCCCAGCACCACACAAAGCTAAGCATGGTGGTGCACTCCTGTAATCCCAGCACTTGGGAGGCTGAAGCAGGACAATTGCCATGAACTCCAAGCCAGCCTGGGCTCCATAGTGAATTCAGGACCACTCACTATGGTCCTGGACTGAAGAGCAGGACTCTGTCTCAATAAAGAAGAAAAGGGTTTGATACTTTGTTTCTTCATTTTTGTATCACTTAAACTATTTTATAATATTCTCTAAAACTTTCTCTTTAGCTCCCGGGTTATTTATAAGTATATTGTCTAATTTTCAGATGTTTGGAGACTTCTCAGATATCATTCTGATATTGATTTAGGGCTTAATTCTTTTATAATCAGAGAAATATCTTCATATGATTTAAAATTTCTTTCATATGCCCGTGAAAAGATTGTATATTTTCCCTTGTTGGCTAGACTGTTAATACTTGTAAATTTCAAAAAAGCCACGTTGTTTGATAGAGTTATTTTGAACCTTTAATTTTTAGACCCATTCCCATTAAGATTGTCATATATTTTGGCAAATTGACCTTCTTTTCTTGATAAGTATCTTTTTTATCATTATAATTTTCCTTGTTCTGAGACAGACATTGTTTGATATTAATATAGCCAGTCCAGCTATCTTCTGATGTTATGGATGGGCTAGTGTTGCTTGTCTTGTGAGAACCTTGACCCCATACTGCAGAATGTAATTGTACTTAGAGAAGGGCCCTTATAAGAACTAACTGAAGTTTCCTATGATAATAGGAGTGGGACCTAACTTAATATGACTGGTGTCCTTATAGAAAGGAGAAGGTCCTAGCATGATGGGAAGTCGGGGTAGGAGGGTTGGAAGTTTGAGCACAGACTGAGCAACTTAGTGAGATCCTAGCTCAAAATAAAAAATACCAAAATCGATTTCAAGTACATAGATTAAAATAGAGCAGTGTTAGTGTACTGGTAGAAAACGAGTCAATGAAGAGTTGAGAACCTAGAAACAGATCAGTGAGAACTGGGCATGTGATAGAGTTATATTATAGGCAAGCATAAAATGGAAGATTTAGGAGCTATCTTGCCCCTTTCTACTTGTAAAATCATATCCTCATCTCACAATGTATTAGAAAACAAATTGAAAATGTAAATATAAAAACCAAAACAAAGTAAAATATACGAAACTAGAAATGTATTAGAATAGAGAAAATGTATTTATGACTTAGACATTATAAAAAGGTTATCTTAATCAAGAACACTTCTTCAGCCTGGTGTGGTGGCATAGGCCTGCAATCCTAGCATTCTGGGTGGCCGAAGCAAGATGATCAGAAGTTCAGGATTCAGCCTGGGCAATTTGGCAAATTGGCAAGATATTGTCTCAGAATTTAAAAGAAAAGAAATGAAAAAAGACAAAGAAGGAGGAAGGCTTACGAAGTGGCTTACTGTAAAAGTCCTGGGCTTAATCCTCAGTAATGGTAAGAAAAATTCTAGTTATATTTTCATGCATAGAAAAATAACGACACTTAACAGAGTAAGTAGGAACTACTATGAAAATCACAATGTAGGGAAGGAGAGAGAAAGAAATCTACCTCCTGTTTACCTAGTGTTTCCTTTTCTTATGCTAAGCGAAGACCTACCTAAGAAAATTCAAGCATTAGGCAAAGCTTTTTTTTAGGATATTTCTAACCTCGCTCATGTCTTACAATCAACAATGTGATTATGATATTGTACTTTATCCCCTCAAATCTTTTATCTGATCCAAATATTTTAATGGAACTAAATGTTCTTTTTATCACTGATAACTTTCTAGACAGGATAGAGACCTAACACAAGAGCAACAACAACAAAACCAGTAGGATTTAGCATCCTACTTTTTTTTTTTTTTTTTTTTTTTTGAGACAGGGTGTCACTCTATAGCCGAGGCTGGTCCTGAACTCACTGTGGAGACCAGGCTGGCCTTGAATTTAGGACAATCTGCCTTCGCCTCCAAATTGCTAAGATTACAGGGGTGCACCACCAAGCCTATCTTTATGAGGTGCTGGGGAATCAAACTTAGGGCCTTGTACTTACAAGGCAAGTGCTTTAACCACTGTGCCATTCCCCCAAGCCCCTACTTCACTCTTTTTGTTTTTGTGTTATACTCTACTTCTTGGGAACATTATTCCATGACTCTTGCAAGAGCATAATGGTAGAACATAGGTTGTGATTTATCATGTTCACTTATGGTGTAACTTTGATTTGAATTTTTTACCCTCTAAATAAGAATTAGAAACATTACTTGTAGAGTCATTGACTTGGAAACTATTTTCTTGAGAGATCATATCTCATTTGATTAAAATAAAGACAGAAAATTCAACCTCAAGGAAAACTCATTTGTCTTCTAAGAATAGCATTTCAGAGAGTCAAAGAAATTAGAGGTGGAAAAATCAATTAGAACTAATCTCCCAGCTTGTCAGAAAGGATTTCTTTCTACAAAATATATTCTAGTTTTTTGTCCAGGTTAATTTTAAACGTCTTAAGGGATGGAGAGCTCACCGTATTTCTTTGAAGTGTTTTCTTTTATGGAATTGAACTTAACAAGAAATTTTTTTTCTTATACATAACTTCTACATAAAATATTAATTCTATACTGTTGCTTTTAATTGTATTTCTCTTTTTCTATCCTAATGCTCTTTTCTTCTCTAATTCAGTCTTTGTACTCTCAGTTATTTGCGAAAATCTAGCTCTCATTTTACCTGATAACATATGTTCACTTATTATAATGATCTCTGAAAACCCAAAAGGATCTTTAGTTATTTTTTGTCTCTTTTTCCTTTTCTCTTTTTGCAGCTTTGTAACAAGGCACTTTAAAGTGGAAGATATTTGACAGGAACAAATAGAGAACAGAGACTCTAAATTCCTGTTTGATCAAGGAGATTCAATTCCTTTGCAAATTAGCAATATATTTCTTGCCTGTCTCTGGTATGAGCGAAACATTTTCTCTTGTAAATGATTTTCATTTCTTTTTAACTGTCTTTTCTTTCGATGGTTTCCATTTCATTTCCCCTCATCCTGTGTAATTACATCTGTACAGATTTAAAAACCATGTATTTTGCTAGATCGGATGATGTTATTTATATTGTATCCTTTGAATATGAAGGTGCTGGTTTTCTTCCATTTAAAACATTTAAATTCTTGCTGTTATCCGCGCAGAGGATTGGGACGCCATACACATTGGCACTCAAATTTCTGCTGTCTGATGATAAGAAAAACAAGCATTCCAGGAATGGTGAGAGGGCACCCTGTCACCAAGCAGGGAGATGGTCCTGAACATAAGAGCTCATCTTCTTTGTAACCAGGGACAGTTCAATGACATGTCAGGGTCCACAGTAAGCAACCGCTCCCCCGTGCTCCTTTAGATAGCCCTCCACTATGCTTCTGTAGGATAATCCTGACCCATATGCCTATAAGTAACTCCAGTAAGCTCATGGGTCCACCAAATCGGACTTTGGTGCAGCCGTTACTTTGGCCTGTCTGTTATGCCCTGTCTATGGTAGACAGACATTGGTGTTCTGCCTCCTGGGACACATATTCCGACAATACAATGCCTGGCAGCCACAGGCAAGCGCAGAAGTAAAGAGCATGGGTTTCATTGTGTGCTTTTATGCTCATTTGCGTTTCTGTGAATTCTCATATAGAGCCTTCATTCATCACCATTGTTCCATAGCCACGGAATAAGTGTTTATAAAACTTATTAAATGTTTTTTTCTTTTTTGGTTGTGGCACTGAGGATCGAGCCCCGGGCCTTCACACTGAGCTACATCACAGCCCATTTTATTTTTGATTTTGACACAGGGTCTCACTAACTTGCTAAATTGCCAAGGCTAAGCTCATAATTGAGATTCTTCTGCTTCAGCTGACCAGGGCTGTGGGATTACAGGCCTGTGGCACTGGACCCAGCCAGATAAAGTATATTTTTAAATAGTAAAAATTTACAGAAACATTTAATTATCTTTTTTTTTTGCCAAGAGAGTTATAAAAACAAACTATGTGCTAGGATTCTCTAGAAAAAGTACTATTGTATTTTTCACAGAGTCCTAACATTTCATTCAGTACAAATTTATTTTCTGGAATATGGCTACTTTTCTCACACTCTGCCTTTGTCTTTTAATAGCTGGGTGACTTTTAGAAAGAAACTTAGCTCTTCTGGTCTTTTGTTTCCTCTGGGATAAAATGGTGATACTGCCTATTTGAGGAATATTATAAATTGAGTTAGTGTTTGGAAAATGCTCAGTATAGTAACTGAAGTTTAATTTCCTTTCTCTTCCCCTCATTCATTAAACAGATATTTATTAGTTATGTTCTAGGTAATGAGACTGGGCATAGGAGTCCTCAGTAGAGGAGCAAAGAATGACAGTACATCTTACTGGGTGTGTGAAGTGCTATGAAGGCACATGACCTGCTTAAGAGTTAAGACGCGAGTGATTAATCTGTGGGATGGATTCAAGGAAGAAGCTTGGCCTTTGAAGAAAGAGTATGGCTTTGAAAAGTCAACAAGGTGAAGGGCGTAGTAGTGGGCAATGTCTTAAGCAGGGGGAGCATGCCAGGCACAGGAACAGCATAAGCTAAGGTACTAAGGCTTAGAAGTGCAACATGTGTTTGCCAATGCATGACCAAGTGGGGATAAACCATCCTGAGGTGGGTGTGTGGGAGAGGATTACAGCTCTTCCTAGTTTTGGTGAATCTCCCATTGTGCAAGTTTGGGTTAGGAGATGGTGTGAGATCTGAAGGGAGGCAAGCACCCCTTCCATCTGTCTTCTGTCTGCTAGAGCATGGGTCCATGTCCTGGGCCAAGCCATTCAAGTATCTGCACCTCTGGCTTTGAGTAGGGAGGGGTGATCCTATGTTGCAAAAGCTCAGGAATAACTGGGTGGTGTGATTGTGGCACCTTGTGCTATGGTCTTGTCTGTATTATTGCTGACAGTTTGCCATAGAATCTGACCCTTTTCTGCACCTAATTCTCCATCTGTGGTGCAGTGAGCTACCTGACAACCTTATCATACTTTTTTAAATAATGAGAGTGAGTTTATTTTGCTTGTAACTAAAAAACAATAGCGAATTTAATCTTTTTGGTTTATTGTCTGAGTTTTCTAAGTTTTATTTAATGAAGTTGTTAATGTAAAATAAAATGTAAAAGCACAATTATTAATTAAATATATTTAAAATGTTTAAAAAGGATCCATATAGAGATAAAAGATGGATAATTACATGTAGTAGTGATAATTTTTTATGTAATATATATCAGGAATTTGCCATTGAGTTATGCACGTTATTATGAACATAAGGGTATTATCTTATGTACGTTGGTAACAAGCACTAAGATGTATATGCTGTGATTGTTAGTGTTGTCAGATACAGAAAATAAAGGCCTGGAGAGGTTAAGTCATTCGCCCAAAGCAACCAAAGCAACCAGTGGAAAGTGGTACAGCCAGGATTTGAGCCGTGACATCCTCATTATAATATCTATGCTCCTAAGTCTATGGCATCACATAATAGCTAATGAGCCCCTTTCCCTGAAGGACTTACTTGGTTTTATTCCTGACTGTGGGATAAACCCAGGGCCTTCATACTTTTTGTTGTTTTTATATTTGGAGAAATTGCCTTGCTAAATCCCTAAGTTGCCCAAGCAGAGCTCAGACTTGCAGTCTTCTTACCTTAACCTCCCAGAGGCCTATAGGAGTGTGCCACCATGCCAGGCTGAAGGTTTTACAGGCATATTTAAACTAGACTTTAAGGGACTAGAGGAATGGCTCAGTGGTTCAAGCGCTTGCCTAGTAAGCACTAAGTCAAGTGCTATAATACCTGAGTTTGATTCCCCAGCACCACATAAACTGGGTGTGGTGGCACATGCCTGTAATCCCAACACTTGGGAGGCTGAGATAGTATTAACATGAGCCCAAAGCCAGCCTGGGTTTATAGTGAGTTCAGCCTGGCCAAAAAAAAAAAAAAAAAAAAAAAAAAAAAAAAAAAAAAAAAAAAAAAAAAAAAAAAAAAAAAAAAAAAAAAAAAAAAAAAAAAAAAAAAAAAAAAAAA
>PVKB01008628.1:0-14647 GCA_004027205.1 Ctenodactylus gundi | reverse complement strand
TAGCTCTTGATCTTTAGATTCCTGTTCTTATCTGGGACTTGTTGCTGGATTAAAGGGGAGCTAGAAAAGGATGGGAATCCAGGGTATGGTGATAACAAGGGCTGATGGGATGTTCCAGGGCTCCCAGAGTGGTTCTGGTCACTCCTGAAAGTCATCATGTGGCCTCCAGAATGGCTCTGGACACTTCTGAACATCATCTCCTGGCCACTATAGCCATTCTGATTGGCAGTGGGAGTTGTCACCTGGCTGCCATGGAGATTCTGACCATCACTGGAGGTTGTCATCTGGCCCCAGGAATAATTATAAACATCATCAGGGGTTTTGATCTGCTGTGCATAGTTCTGGTCACTAACAGGTATAGTCACCTGGCCATCACTTGGCCACTGGTCACCCCTGAAGAATGGCATCTGGACTGGATACATGTTCTGTTGGCCTTGGTAAGTTGTCATAGGGTTCCAATAAAAATTCTGAAGAGCCTGTGGACTCGTCACCTGGTCACCATATGAGTTCTGGACTCCACTATAGAGTGCCATCTTGCCCAAGTTGAGGTTCTTGTCAACAATGGATCTTGACATTTGACCCTTACTGAGGAAACAGTCACCACTGAAAGCTGGCATCTGGCCCATAGGGAAGTGCTGCTGGGCGTTGGAAGCTGTCACTGGGTTCCAGCAGAAGTTTTGGACACCCATAGGCATTGTCGCCTGGATACCATAGGAGTTCTGGACTCCAATACTGTCCGATATCTTGCTCCAACTGAGGCACTTCTCACTGCTTACCATTGTGGTCTGGTTCCAACTGAGGCTTTGGTCACCATTAGGAGTTGGATTCTGTCTTCCATTACTAATGGTGTGGTCATATGAAGATAGCTCAGGACCCTTACATGACACAGTCTGGTTGCTACCAACAGTCACCTGATGTCCTCCCCTGTAAGCCAATTGGTGGCATCCATAAGGAGTCTTCTTAACAGAAATGGTCTTCATCTGATCATCATGAACATCTGTCAAGTTCTTGCAATTCAGAATTCTGTCACAGCATTGGGTCGGAACATTACGACCACCAGTGGAGACTGGCATCTTACTTGCACTGCCATCTGCCATCTGCATGTCTGCTGTGGATTTCCTCTGTTCGGGGATGGAAACTGGCTGATTCATGGAAAATGTCTCAGTTAGTTCATCAAGGATGTGGTCAAGTGCATTTTCAGGTGGCGGTGACAAATTCGGTGTGAGAACAATTCCAGGGATGTCAGGACACACAGACATCACATCCTCACTCTGGGTAGACTCAGGTTGGCTGTCTTCCCAAGGAGCAATGTCATACACAAATGGCTGTGGCTCTAGCACCACAGGGGTGTTGTCGGGATCCTTGATTTGGTCACCACTGAAGTCCTCAAGAAACTCCTCAATTTCCTCATATAACAGGAGGAAAGGGTTCCTCTCTGCTCTGTTTTCTGATGACGCAACAAAGTCTCCCCCGGTGGGTTCCTGCAAAACAGTGACACAGTGAAGGGACCTTCCAGCTCAGATATGCACATGTTCTCTATCCCGCCTTTCCTATCCTTGTCCCTGCACTGTCTCTTGCCTACAGCCTGAAACTGCCTCTCCACTACTCTCCTGGATCCCACACATGACTGCATTGCTTTCACTATAGCGAGAAGGACAGAGAACTGCTCTGACACACAAACTCTTCTACGCATCTTTCATCTACCAATGGACACAGAGGCTTGACGATTACATTATAGGTGTAACACAAACTCCACCTTACAGGACCTTACAGAATCATCACTGATTCTTCTCAGAACAACAGGAAAGAGTTCACACTGGCAACTTTCAAACACAATTATTAAATTTAGAAAAACAATACTCAACATAACTGATTCCTCTCATTCAACATTAAAAGGATATCAAAACCACAAAAAAGTCTTAAGAGAAAACAGACAAACACACCCACATACTTCCTACTTGAACTACATACAAAAATCCTTGGGAAGGCACCTGAAACAAAAGGAAATTAATTAAGATCTTTAAACTTAACCAAGTTGGCTTCATCTGAGCTCGGCCAGGATGGGTTAAAATATTTAATGTCATTCACCATATGAAAAGACAATACCTTACACAAACAAAATTAATATTTATAATGAAGAATATCTGTACTAAAGAAAATACTTAAAACCAAATAAAAGCCATATATACCGAACCTACTTCAAATAATATGCTAAATAAGGGAAAACTAAACATGTTCTTCAAAAAGTAGACATAACACAAGTGAAAACGGTTTTACCATCCCTTTCAATATTGTATTCAAAGTCTTAGCCACACCATTTGGACATGAAAATGAAACGGGACATATTTGCAACTGAAGTCATCAACCTATCTTCAATTGCAGATAACATGGTGCTCCAATAGAATATTCTTTTAATATAATAATCCTATAATAATTCTGTAGAGCAATTCTAGCCCTGTGGCTGAGGCAGAAAGATCACAAGTTCAAGACAAGAATGAATAACCTATGCAGTCCCTGTCACAAAGTCACACATAAATGATATGCTGAAGATACTGCTCAGTATGAAGGCCCTTATTCAATACCCAGTAGCACAGTATAGACACACAAAAAAAGAAGACCCCAAAATTCTGTCAGAAGAATATTCAAACTATTGAATGCCTGTAAATTAGAAGGATACAAAATCAATACACAAAAAAGGTAGCACTTTGTAACATACACGATAAATTTACTGTGGTCATATTGGAACACATCTCATTCATAATGCCACAAAAAAGAATTAAAGACTTAAAAATATCCTAAGGACTTCTAGAGTGGAAATTATGATATTGTGCAGGAGATAGAAGATCACCTAGGTAAATGGAGAAACGCCCCTTGTTTGAGGATCGGCAGAGCCAATAACATCAAATGTTCACACTTCCAGAACTGATACCAGGTTCAAGTGGATTCTGATCAAGATACCAACAGTATTCTTCATGGGATGAAAATCAATCCTAAAATGGACGTAGGCCAGCAAAGGCCAAAAACAGCTACAGCACACCTGAGCAATAAAAGAATAGGCAGAGTGTCCTCAAATTCAAGTTAGCTCAATGGCAAGAAGCACCACACAGTTCTCCCACCACACCGACACATGGACACACGCAGCAGGACTGGGCGAGTACAAAGAACCTGCTGCTGCTCCAGCCAACTCATCTTTCCCAATGGGCTAAAAACTGACACTACGGAAAAGAGTTTCTCTAACAATAGTACTTGAAAGAATACAATTACTGCAAGAATCAATCTACATCCATTTTTATGTTGAACTAAATTCAAATAAAAATGGACCAACGACTTGAATATTAAAACAGATTCCTTGAACCTTCGGAAAAATAAATCAGATAAAGCCCTTGAAGATGTATCTATAAGCAAGAACCTTCCCAATAGAACTGCGTGACGCAAGAGAGAGTCCTCAGAGTAACAAATGGGAATGCAGGAAATGAAAATGTTTCTTATCAGCAAAGGGGAAAACCAGCAATGTGAAGAAGGAATGGAAAATGATTTCCGATCCTCCTTGGACAGAGAAATTACAATGAGAATGTACAAAGAAGTGAAAAAAAAATTAGACTCCCCCTCAATCACAGACTCACTAAGAAAGTGAGAAATTTTCACACTTAGACAGTTCTCTAGAGAAGAAGTAAGAAATGGCCAGTAAGTACATAAGGAAGGTGCAGCATCTTTAAGTATGAGGGAATTGCTTATCAAACAACACTGAGATTCCCCCTTACCTCGGGAAGATTTGCTATTATCATGGACTCAGAAGAAAATAAATATTGGTCAAATGTTGGGAAAAGCTTCCCGGTATTGAAGTTGGCATTGATTTCTTACAGATGAAATGAAAGAAACAGAGACAAGGAGGAAGAAGACAAAAGAATTTCCTGAGTATTAAATGTTCTCCATTGAGGGACACTACCAATAAAACAAAATGACAGCCCCAAAATGGGAGAAAAATCTTGTGACTTGTGTGTCTGATAAAGCGTCACTACCCTGAATATTCCCCTACATATGTACCCATCTGGCCACCTATCTGCCAAAATTCAACTGTTCAAAAACACTCCACATGAAAAATGAGACGAACCCTGCAGAATCACCTCCTCAGGAGGCTGAGGCAGGAGGATGGTAACTCTTAGGCCACCTCAGGCTAATTCTCAAGACTCAACCTCACTTTAAAAAAAAAAATACGCCTCCAATGCTCTATTCAGGGTCTGGAGGAGGTCAGTGGTTAAAGTGCTTCCCTAGCAACCTCAAGACCCTAGGTTCCATTACATATCACCTGATGAGTCATGAGCCACCAATCATGACACTCCTTTAATCCCAGCACTTAGGAGATTGAGGCAGAAAGACTACCAGCAATTTAAGTTCAGCCTGGGTTCCACAGTGAGTAAAGGATAAGCTTGGACTATGGAGCCAAACCCAGTCTCAAATAAGAAAGGAAGGAAGGAAGGAAGGAAGGAAGGAAGGAAGGAAGGAAGGAGAAAGAAAGAAAGAAAGATCAAATTCTCCATCCAGTCACTTGCTGTTGGGGACATATTTGGCTTTAATCCAAGCTGCTGCCTTGTGTCCTTACCTCCTCTATGTAGTTAGTGAGATTACTGCCAAACAGGTACTAATAAAAAATTTTTCAAAATGAATTATTTTATTACAGATGGTCTAGGATTTATTTATGTAGTAGAATGCTTACATAGCACGCTGAAGGCCTTAGATTTAATTTCTAATAATAAAAAAGGCCACCATCAACAGATATTTCTCCAGAGATATACATCGCCAAACATGGAAACATGGAAAAATATTCAAGTCAACACCTCTAGCCACCACCGCAACAAAAATCACAAATACGATATAACACCACCTGACACCTTTTATGGTACCTGCAATAGCCAGAAAAAAAAACCCTAGAAAATAATAATGATATTTAAGGACATGCAAAAATTGGAAGAGCAGAGGAATATAGATGAGGGTGACCCTTCCTGTGAACCTGACATTGAACTTCCACAAGAAAAGGCCAGACACAACCACTGGTAACCATGGGAAAGAGGGACACAGTGAAAGTTACCCGATTTCCACACCACAGGCATCGTTTTGGCTCTATGTGTAGTCCTTAATAACACAGGCAATTCCCTGTAATTTAAAACCGCAAAACAGTAGGTCCCATCGTGTGTTTAAAGTATTATAGTTTTGTATGATATCGCTTACCTATTTGAATTTAATTTTTAAGAAATGTTGAGGCAGAGTCTCACTACCTAGTTCAGGCAGACATTAAGACAAGATCCTCCAGCCCCTGCTTTTGCAGTGCCACATACTAAGATAGCCCATGTCCACATCTAACGCTACATTGACTGGAACCCTCTGGCACCCGAGGAGCTCATTATGCTGGTTCTACAGCCTTTCATGTTCTCCTCGCATCACCTGTGCGGAGACGCCGACCACCGGAGCAGCTCCGTGGGCATCCTACAGACTTGCCCAGCTGCAATTTTAATATTGTAATCCCAAGGAACCTTTAGGACGGTGACCACAAAAACAAGTCCCCCGCTAGCTTCTGGGCCCACCCTGTGTGCCAGTGGTACACATATGCCGGGCAGGGCAGGCATGTGATGGTGCCTGCAAACCTGTCCTTGGATGCCGGATCCCATCCTGAGGCCTCAGCCTCCTTCTGCTGCATCCAACTTCCTGGCTACAACTGCAGATTGCACCCGCATTGACTTTCTTCTACAACTGCCCCAGATGCGGACCTGGGCACAGAACTGCGGAGACATAGACTCACCTGATGTGGGTCCATAGTGCGATCTGAGAAGGTGAGCCACAGATGACTGTTCGACAAAGACTGCGACCACGGGAAACTGCCTCAATGCGTACTGCAAAGAGCAAATACAGCAACCAGGCACGAACGGCGCTCGCTGAGAACGCGGTGGAAGTGGCTCTGAGGTGTGCGCGCCAGCACAACTAAATAGCCCTGGAGCTCCGCCCATAGGGCAACGGTCCAGCCTGGTAGACCACGCCCTCTGGAGAGGCAACCAATCAACATTCTTCAGACTTTGGTCTCGGCCGCTTCCAATCACTGTCACCACCCCCTTGAGGGCCCCACACAGCGGCAAAGAGGGAAGTCGCACCTATCATTTCTCTGCATTGCTTTGCCCTTCAGCCAGTGTCTTCCCTCCCACAGTCCCAGTTGTGGAACTTGACTATCATCGCCACGTGAGGTGAAAACTGAGAGCCCCCAAACCATCCGTTGAGGTCACACAGAGTCAATCACAGATCCCAGACTCTAACTTCATTTTCTCTTGTCTGAGAACATTTTCAAACAAAGAAGGAACCTAAACTTGTAAACGCAATCAGCGACTTCACTGTTAACCGATTCTACCACTTTAGCGGTGTAAATCTAAAATCTACAAATTGATCCATAATTCTCTCTTGCCATGTTTTAGTTTGCTTTCGTTTGGTTTGGTTTGGTTTTGGTCATTGTGACAATATCTCTCTGTTTTCCATAGGCTGGTCTCAAACTTCAGAGCTTGGGTGGTGCTTCTGTCACAGCTTACCATGAAGCTAAGACTATAGGAAGACCACCTTGCACCCAGCCAAAGTGGGACCCTCCCTGTCCCACCTTCTCACACATTCAGATTGACCCACAGCGGGGGCACACGCTATACAAGTGCTCTAACACACCACATCTCTGCCACTTCTACTTTCCTTTGAGAGCAGGTTGTTAAAATGTCAAGACTTGTTGGGATTATATGCCTGTCCTGCTGTATCAGGCTCGTCGTGGTATTTTTTCAATTTTATCTTAGCGTGCACTACTGTGCCTCAAGTCACATGAATGACCTCTGACCTCCTACAAGCTTTCATACAGGTCTGTGAGGATTAGCACAGCCTGTGAGCCATCCATTCTAACACGCTCAGGGCTATAGGGATTTTATGACCGACCAGTCCCACCCAAAATCCTCAGGTCCCTGACTCTGAACCCATAGGTCTCTGACTGGCAGTCTCACCTTTGCCTATACTTTCTCAGCCTTTAGTGGACACTGGGGGGCACCCATGGCCACACTGAACCCTGAGTGGATGCCCCCAGAATTCAGTCAATGCCATGGGTTCCACTTACCCCTCCCTCGGTCCTGATTTTCACTGACTGTGATGGTATCAGTAGTCCATCTAAGCATGTGGGGACTCTGAACATAACTTCCCACTACCCCAGCCATCTTATCATCCCCAAAGGGCTAAAAGCAGACAATATGGGAAAAAGCCTCTCTAACAATAGTGCTGGAAAAAATAAAATTACTTCAAGAATGAATCCACATCCATTTTTATGTTGAACTAAATTCAAATAAAAACGGACCAACAGCTTGAATATTAAAATAGATTCCTTGAACCTTCAGGAAAATAAATTAGGCAAAATCCTTAAAACGTATGTCCAAGCAAGGACCGTCCCTATAGAAAAACTATGGCGCAAGAGAGTCCTCAAGGTAACAAGTGGGAATATGGAAAATGAAAAAGCTTCTCACCAGCAAAGAGAACAACCCACAATGTGAAGAGCGAATAGAAAATTATTTCCAGATCCTCCTTGGACAGAGGAATTACACCAATAATGTACAAAGAAGTGAAAAAACATTTCACTCTCCACAATCATAGGCTCACTAAAAAAAAGCAAGACATTTTCACACTTAAACAGTTCTCTAGAGGAAAACTAAGAAATGGTCAGTGAGTACATAAAGTGCAGGATTTTTAATTAGGAGGGAATTGCTTATGAAAACGACATTGAGATTCCCTCTTACCCCAAGAAGAATTGCTATTATCAAAGATGCAGAAGAACCTAAACATTGGTCAAGTGTTGGGAAAACCTTCCCCGTACTAGAGTTGGCAGCGATTTCTTACATATGACATGAAAGAAACAGAGATAAGGAGAAAAGTACGAAAGAATTTCCTGAGCATTAAATGTTGACCATCGAAGGGCACAACTAACAGAAAAAAAAAATGACAGCCTGAAAATGTGTCTGATAAAGTGTTACTACCCTGAATATTCACCTACATCTGTACCTCTCTGTCCACCTATCTGCTAAAATTCAATTGGTAAAAAAACACTCCACATGAAAAATGAGACGAACGCAATAGTATCACCTCCTCAGGTGGTTGAAGCAGGAGGATGGTAAGTCTAAGGTCACCTCGAGCGAATTCTCAAGGATTAGCCTCACATTTAAGAAAAAAAAATGTGCCTCCAGTGCTCCATCCAGGGGCTGGAGGAGGGGGTCAGTGGATAAAGTGCCTCCCTAGCAAGCTCAATGCCCTGGGTTCCATTTTATAGCATCTCATGAGTCATGAGCCGGGCATGGTGGACACGCCTTTAATCCCAGCTCCTAGTAGAATGAAGCAGAAAGATGACAAGCAACTTAACTTCAGCCTGGGATCCAAAGTAAGTAGAACAGAAGCTTGGACTATGGAGCCATACCCAGTCTAAAATAAATAAATAAACAAGTAAATGGAAAAGAAAATAAATCAAATTCTGCATACAGTCTCTTGCTTTTGGAAACATATTGTGGCTAAAGTCCATGCTGCTGCCTTGTGTCCTTACCTCTTCTGTGTAGTTAGTGAGGAGATTATTGCCAGAATAGGTACTAATAAATATGTTTAAACATGAATTGTTTTATTACAGATAGCATCTAGGATTTAGTTAAGCAGTAGAATTCTTACGTAGCATGCTGAAGGCCTTAGATTTAATTCCTAATAATAAAAAATGAAGGCAACGATCAACAGATACTTCTCCACAGACACACATCACGAATGAATGAAAACACGGAAAAAGACTCAAATCAACATCTCTAGCTGCCACCACAACTTAAATCGCAAGTACAATAAAGCACCACCTGACCCCAGTTAGGAAACCTACTATTGCAGGAAAAAAACCCTAGAAAATAATAATAATATTTAAGGACATGCAAAAATTGGAAGAGCAGAGAAATTAATGCCAATTCACGAGGGTGACCCTTCCTTGAGCCATAGATTTTAGTTCATCCGGAAACTGCCAGCCACATCCACTGGCAACCATGGGAAAGAGGGACACAGTGAAAAGTTTCCGATTTCCATGCTACACGGACCGCTCTGGCTCCCTGTTTAGTCCCTAAGAGCACAGGCAATCCCCTAGAATTTAAAGTAGTAAAAGAATCATAGCCATCATGGGACAAAAGTATTACAGTTTTGTTTGATATTGCTTACCTATTTGAATTTAATTTTTGAAAAATGTTGAGGCAGAGTCTCACTACCTAGTTTAGGCCGACATGTAAGTCAAGATCCTCCAGCCTCTGCCCCTGCAGTGCCGGATTCCAAGAATGCCCATGTGCATGTCTAACACTATACTGACTGGAAGCCTCTGGGGCCCGAGAAACACATTACGCTGGTTCTCCAACCTTTCATCCTCTCCCGGCATCACAGGTGCAGAGATGTACAACACCAGAGCGAGTTCAGGGTGTGCTACAGACCTGCCAAGCTGCAACTGTAATCCCCAGGAACCTCTAGGGACCGTGACCACATAAATGAGTCCCTCCCCACTAGCTACTAAACCCTCCCTCTGTGCTCAGTAGTATCCATATGCTGGGCAGGGCAGGCATGTGATGGTGCCTGTAAACCTGTCCCTGGATACAGGAACCAATCCCAAGGCCTCTGCCTTTTTCTGCTGCATCCAACTTCCTGGCTACAATTCCCGATTGCACCCCCATTGACTTTCTTCTATAGCTGCCCCAGATGTGGATCTCGGCGCAAACTATGGAAACATAGACTTACCTGATGGGGATCCATGGTGCGATCTGAGGACGTGGACCACAGATGACTGTGTCCAACGAAGGCTGCGACACAGAAAAATGTTCCAGTGAATACTGCCAAGAGCGAACACGGCAACCAGGTAGGGCCCGCACTCGCTGAGAACCCGGTGGAACCAGGTCTGAGCTGTGGGTTCCAGCGGAGCTTTATACCCCTGGAGCTTCAC
This sequence comes from Ctenodactylus gundi, assembly GCA_004027205.1. NCBI lineage: Eukaryota > Metazoa > Chordata > Mammalia > Rodentia > Ctenodactylidae > Ctenodactylus > Ctenodactylus gundi. Next base: position 4,650 of record PVKB01008628.1, on the reverse strand, counting down.
CGATAGGGCAACAGGCCAAGCCCCTTGGAGAGCCAACCAATCAACCTTCTCCAGGTGGTGGTCTGAGCTGCTTCCCTTCATTGTTGCCACCCTCTTGAGGACCCCATCTCAGCGTTAAAGAGCAAAGTCATGCCAATCTATTTATTTATTTATTTATTTATTTATTTATTTATTTATTTATTTATTTGAGACAGGGTATGGCTCCATAGTCCAAGTTTGTTCTCTATTCACTATGGAGCCCAGGCTGAACTTAAATTGCTGATAATCTTTCTGACACAACCTCCTACGTGCTGGGATTAAAGGTGTGTCCACCATGCCTGGCTCATGACTCATGAGGTGCTTTGAAATGGAACCCAGGGCCTGGAGCGTGCTAGCAAGGCACTTGAACCACTGACCACCTCCTCCAGCCCCTGGATAGAGCATTCGAGGCACATTTTTATTTTAAATGTGAGGCAGAGTCTTGAGAATTCGCCTGATGTGGCCTCAGACTTACCGTCCTCCTGCCTCAGCCTCCTGAGAGGTGATTCTGTAGGGTTCGTCTCATTTTTCATGTGGAGTGTTTTTTACCATTTGATTTTTGGCAGATAGGTGGCCAGATAGGTTCATATGTAGGGGAATATTCAGGGTACTACCGCTTTATCGAACACACAATTCACACGACTTTGCTCCCATTTTTGGGCTGTCATTTTGTTGTCCTTCAATGGAAAACATTTAATAATCAGGAAATTCTTTCATCTTTTTCTCCTTATCTCTGTTTCTCTCATGTCATAGGTAGGAAATCATTGCCAACTCTAGTACAGAGAAGATTTTCCCAAAACATGGTCAATGTTTATTTTCTTCTGAGTCCTTGACAGTAGCGATTCTTGCTGGGGTAAGAGGGAATCTCTATCCTGTTTTGATAAGCAATTCCCGCATGCTTAAAGATGCTGCACCTATGTACTCTTTATGTACCAGCCATTTTTTACTTCTTCTCTGGAGAACTGTCTAAGTATGGAAATGTCTCACTCTTTTAGTGAGCCTATGATTGTGGGGGAGTATAATTGTTTTCACTTTCTTCATTCTCATAATTTCTCTGTCCAACGAGAATCTGGATATCATTTTCCATTTCCTCTTCACGTTGCTGGTTGTTCCACTTGCTGGTGAGAAGCATTTTCATCTCCCATATTCGCACTTGTTACTTTGAGGACTCTCTCTTGTGTCGCAGTTCTTCTATTGGGATGGTCCTTGCTTGTACATCCATCTTCAAGAGTTTTACTTGATTTATTTTTCTGAAGGTTCAAGGAATCTGTTTTAATATTCAAGTTGTTGGTCCATTTTATGTGAACTTAATTCACATAAAAATGGATGTAGATTCATTCTTGCAGTAATTTTTATTCTTTCAAGTACTATTGTTAGAGAAACTCTTTTCCATAATGTCAGTTTTTAGCCCATTGGGAAAGTGGAGATGGCTGGAGCAGCAGCAGGTTCTTTGTACTCGCCCAGTTCTGCTGCGTGTGTCCATGTGTCGGTGTGGTGGGAGAACTGTGTGGGGTTTCTTGCCATTGAGCTAATCTGAATTTGAGGACATTCTGCCTATTCTCTATCCTTATTGCTCAGGTGTGCTGTAGCTGTTTTTGGCCTTTAGCTGCCTGTGTCCATTTTAAGATTGATTTTCATTCTCTGAAGAATACTGTAGATATCTTGATTATGATACAATGGAACCTGGATATCAGTTCTGATAGTGTGAACATTTGATGTTACTGGCTCTGCCTATCCTCGAACAAGGGGAGTTTCTCCATTTACCTAGGTGCTTTTCTATCTCCTTCTGCACAGTATCATAAGTTCCACTCTAGAGGTCCTTAGGTTAAGTTAATCTTAGGTCTTTAATTCTTTTTTGTGGCACTACAAATGCGATGTGTTCCAACAATGATCACAATGAATTTATCTTGTACGTTAAGAATGGCTACTTTTTTGTGTATTGATTTTATATCCTTCTAATTTGCAGGTGTTCAATAGTTTGAATATTCTGACAGAATTTTGGAGTCTCCTTTTTTCTATGTCCATACTGTGCTACTGGATATTGAATAAGGGCCTTCATACTGAGCAGTATCCTCAGCATATCATTTACTTGTAATTTTTTGACAGGGACTACGTAAGTGTTCAGGCTTGTCTTGAACTTGTGATCTTCATGCCTCAGCCAGCGGGCTAGGATTGCTCCTCAGAATTACTGTAGGATTATTATATTAAAAGAATATTCTATTGAAGCACCATATTATCAGCAAATGAAGGTAGCTTGACATCTTCAGTTCCATATGCATCTCTGATATTCTATTCTCATGTCCTAATATTGTGGCTAAGACTTTGAATTGAATATTAACAGGGATGGTAAAAGCGTTTCCACTTGTTTTTGGTCTGGTTTTTGAAGAACGTGTTTAGTTTTCTCTTATTTAGTATACTATTTTCAGTAGGTTTGATATATATGGTTTTATTTGGTTTCAAATGTTTTCTTCTTTAGTAGAGATATTCTTCATTCTGAGTGTTAATTTTTTTCTGTAAGGTATTGTCTTTTCATATGGTGGATATCATTACATATGTTAACCCATCCTGGCCAAGCTTGGATGAAGCCAACTTGGTAAAGTTTTAAGATCTTAATTAATTTCCTTTTGTTTCAGGTGCCTTCCCAAGGATTTTTGTATGTAGTTCAAGTAGGAAGTATGTGGGTGTGTTTGTCTGTTTTCTCTTAAGACTTTTTTGTGGTTTTGATATCCTTTTAGTGCTGGATGAAAGGAATCAGTTTTGTTGAGTACTGTTTTTCTAAATTACATTAATGTGTTTGAAAGTTGCTCATGTGTACACTTCCTTATTGTTTTGGTAAGATTCAGTGAAGGTTCTGTAGGGTCCACGGTGCTTGCTCATAGATTGAGTTTTTGTTACTCCTACAACATAATCGTCAAGCCCCTGTGTCCATTGGTAGATGAAAGCTGTGTAGAAGAGTTTGTGTGTCGGAGCAGTTCTCTGTACTTAACATTATGGTGAACTCAGTCATATGTGGATTCCAGGAGGATAGCGGAGAGGCATTAGCCGGCTGTGGAAAAGGGATGATGGTGCAGGGATGAGGATGGGTCAGGCTGAACGGAGACCTTGTGCATATCTGAGCTGGAAGGTCCCTTCACTGCGTCACTGTTTTGCGGGAACCCACAGGGGGAGACCGCATTGTGTCATCAGAAAACAGGGCAGAGATGAACCCCTTCCTCCGGTTATTTGATGAAATTGAGGAGGTTTTTGAGGACTTCCGTGGTGGCCGAGACAAGTAGCCCAGAAACACCCCAGTGTTGCCGGAGCCACAGCCTTTGGTGCGTGACATTGCTCCTGGAGAAGACAGCCAACCTGAGTCTACCCAGAGTGAGGATGTGATGTCTGTGTGTCCTAACAGCCCTGGGATGGTTCTCACACCAAGTTCATCACCACCACCTGACAATGCACCTGACAACATCCTTGATGAGCTAATTGAGGCATTTTCCATGAATCAGCCAGTTTCCTTCCCTGAAGAGAGGAAATCCACAGCAGACATGCAGATGGCAGACGGCAGTGCAGGTAAGATGGCAGTCTCCACTGGTGGTCGTACGGGTCAGGCCCAACACTGTGACCAAATTATGAATGGCATGAACATTACAGATGTTCGTGATGGTCAGATGAAGACTATTTTGGGTGAGAAGACACCGTATGGATTCCAGCTATTGACTTACAGGGGAGGACACCAGGTGACTGTTGGTAGCGACCAGACTGTGTCATGTAAGGGTCCTGGGCTATCTTCTTATGACCAGACCATTAGTAATGAAAGCCAGAATCCAACACCTAGTGGTGACCAGAGCCTCAACTGGAACCAAACTACAGTGCCTAGCAGTGAGAAGTGCCCCAGCTTGTGCAAGATATCAGACAACATTGGAGTCCAGGACACCTATGGTAGACAGATGGCAATGTCAAATGGTGTCCCGAACTTCTGCTGGACCTCAATGGCAACCTTCAACGCCCAGCAGCACTTCCCTATGGGCCAGATGCCAACTTTCAGTGTGACCATTTCCTCAGTAAGGGCCAAATGTCAAGACCCGTTGTTGACAAGAACCTCAACTTGGGCAAGATGGCACTCTATAGTGGAGTCCAGAACTCATATGGTGACCAGGTGACGAGTCCACAGGCTTTTCAGAATTTTTATTGGAACCCTATGACAACTTACCAAGGCCAACAGAACATGTATCCAGTCCAGATGCCATTCTTCAGGGGTGACCAGTGGCCAAGTGATGGCCAGGTGACTACACCTGTTAGTGATCAGAACTATGCACAGCAGATCAAAACCCCTGATGATGTTTATAATTATTCCTGGGGCCAGATGACAACCTCCAGTGATGGTCAGAATTTCCACGGGAGCCAGGTGACAACTCCCACTGCCAATCAGAATGGTTATAGTGGCCAGAAGATGATGTTCAGAAGTGTCCAGAGCCATTCTGGAGGCCACATGATGACTTTCAGGAGTGACCAGAACCACTCTGGGAGCCCTGGAACATCCCATCAGCCCTTGTTATCACCATACCCTGGATTCCCATCCTTTTCTAGCTCCCCTTTAATCCAGCAACAAGTCCCAGATAAGAACAGGAATCTAAAGATCAAGAGCTA
>PVKB01008627.1:0-14710 GCA_004027205.1 Ctenodactylus gundi | reverse complement strand
GGGGAGGGGCGGGGAGGGGAGGGGGGGAGAAAGAAAGAATCAAACCAGACCACACCACAAAAAACAGGTGACCCTCACCAGAGTGTGTCCTCTTAAACACTATCATTATATGTGTCTGAGGATCAGGTACAGGTTAAGATGTTTGCATAAAGCACACCACACTCTGTCCTCACACTTTATAAAGCACTGAAACAGAGCAGTAGTAGGGTAAAACATATGACGGATGGCAGACTGCAAATCCAAATGCACCCAAGACTGGCAAAAGCTAGCATCTTTCCGCGTTGTCACCCCATGCTCTTAACTCCTTATCATTTTACTTTATTTTTCCCGGCAATTTTCTGTCATATATATTGCTTACCTAACCATAGCTCCATAAACACACAATGAGAAAGATTCATTACTTTTATTACATTTTAGCATACGGAAATGTTTGGTATTTGACAATTACACTCAGCAATAACCAGCAATTATGTATAGGACAATTGAGAAGAATGTATCTCTTGCCTATATTTAATATTCAATCCAAGATCATGGCATGCTAAACGTTTCCATTTATTAAATGTCTTCAGTCCTATCTCAGAATAAAATTCTAAAATGTTCTTCCTATAGATCTAGATGTCATTACTGAGATTATTATATATATTTATATTTTGTGGCAACTTTCAATGGATTTTTCCATTATGTCTGCTAAATGGCTATTTCTAAGACAGATAAGAAGTAGTACTGTTCTTCAATTTTTTACTCATAGTTGAATATTTTAAAGGTCTTATTAATTGTATCCACTAAGGGGGTCTTTTCAAGACAAGTAAACATATTTTCTCTTTTACCTGTTTCTAGTTTATTGTATATATTTAAGGCATATAGTAAGACGTTTCACTATATATAGACACAGAAATAATTACTACAAATAAATTAATTAATACCCCTATCACCTTCCTTAACACCTCCATGTATCTTTTTATATGTGATGAAAAAACCTAAAATCTATTCTCCAAGCAAAATTTCAGTGAACACCGCAATACTAGTAAGTGGTGTCCTTAGGCTGCACTTCACATCTCCAGATTTGCTCATCGTCGCTGCGAATTTATACCCTTTAACTTACATGTCCCTTGTCTTCCCAGTCCTTTTCTCTGGCAACCATCTTCTACCATTCGTGGCTTCATTTTTAATTCTACATAAAGGACATCATGCAGTGATTTTCTTTTTGTGTCTGCTTTATTTCACTTGACATAATACTCTCCAGTTTCATCCAAGTTACTGAAAATGACAGGATATCTTTAAGACTGAATATTATCCCATTGTGTCTACGTGTACATCAATTCTTTTATCTGTTAATCCACTTTAGATTGTTTCCATATCTTGGCTATTGTGAACAATGCTGTAATGAACAGAGGAGCAGATAACTCAACAAGGTGATGATTTCATTTCCTTTGGACATATACCCAGAGAGGGATTGCCAAGCCATACGGTAGAGCTCGCTTAGTGTCTTCCAGAGCCTCTGTGCTGGTTTCTAGAATGGTTATGCTGATACACATTACCACCAGAAGTGCACAAGAGTTCCTTTGTATCTGTATCCTTGTCAACGCTTTTTATTGTTTGTGTTTTTGACAATAGTCATTCTGACAGGTACGAGGTGATACTGTGGTCTTGATTTATATTTCCCTGATAATCAGTGCCGGTGAACACCTTTGGATATGCCTGTTGGCCACTGGTATGTCATCTCTGGAAAAAAATGTCTATTAGGCTATTTTGCTTGGCTTAAAATATTCATTTTGCTATAGGGTTTTATGAGTAGATACTAATCTCTTATTAGATATACAGTTTGCTTATTTATGTTTCCTAATAATCTGGAGAATGTCTTCACTTTTTTAATTTAGTTTTTTTATTTTGCTATACATGAGCTTTCTACACAGGCTCAATTTATTTTTTATTTCCACGGCCAGAGAATTTGGTGTACTACCAAATCCCTGCCAAGTCCAATATCAGAGAACTTCCCCCCTACATTCGTTTCTAAATCCTTTATTCTTTCACATCTCACATTTAGAGCATTAATTAACTTTGACTTATATTTGAGTATAGTAAAAGATAAAGGTCCAACTTCATTCTTTCACATATGGATACATAGTTTCCTCAATGCAATTTACCTTCTAAAAGTTGGTAATCTTATCTCTTTATTGACATTGGTCAGAATGTATAGATACATATTAAATACTGAAGATTGTGGTCATCATTATTTTGTTGCTACTTAAGTAAATATTCAACATTTTACCATTGATCGTGCTCCGATTTTCAGTTTTAGAGAAAGAGAGAATGAAGGAAGGAGACAGAGAGGGAGTGAGAGATTTCTTACTGAGAAAGTAGTTTTCTACTATCAACTTTTTGAAAACTTTTATTCTTAAAATGGGCATTTAACTTTTAAGCACTTTCAACATTGTTTTAGCTATTTGCTTACAAGATATATGATGCCTTCTATGAATAACTTTTATTATACCATTTTTATCCTGAGATAACACTGTGTTAAACCTAAAGGATGGCTTTTTCACGTATTACCAAATAAGTATAGCTTTATTTTATTTATAATTTGAAATTGATCCACAACCTATGTATGTATGCAAGTCACATTTTTCTCAGGTTGTAGTACTTGAATTATGCAGCAGCATAAAATGAATTAAGTAGCCTCCTATGATTTTCTGTGTTCTGGATTAATATATTTATAACCAGACTTGTCTGTTTTATTCCAAGGGCTCTTATTTATAAGAAAGCCCTGAAAAGATGGAAATCAAAAGTCTTTGTGTTATAAAGCAAGGATCACAAGACTAGTTCCTTCTGCATCATAAGGCTGAGCTCCTGTTACCATTTAATCACCTTCCCATCTACAAAGGTATTAGCTTAGAATTGGAAGTATAAAGAGGGGCTGGAGGAAGGGCTCGGTACTTAAGGCGCTTGCTAAGCAAGCACTAAGTCAGTTGCTAAGTACCCAAGTTTAATTCCCCAGCACCACATAAGCTGGGCTTAGCGGCACACACCTGTAATTCCAGCACTCATGAGGCTGAAAAAGGAGGACTGACATGAGTAGTCAGCACAGGCTCCACAGTGAGTTCAGGATCAGCCTGGGGTTCAGAACAAGACCTTGTCTCAAAAAAAAAAAAAAGAAAGAAAGAAAGAAAGAAAGAAAAGAAAAGAAAAGTACAATGAGACTTTCCTTTAACATAGTGTTCTTATTAGTCAAATTCTATCGGATATCCAGGATGTAAGTTCAGGCATTTGGTTTCTGGTCAAGGATGCACTTATAATATGAGGATTAAGTTCTATGAAATAATTGTGATCTGGGTCTCATATCAGAGAAACCAATTCAATATTTTACCTTCTGCTTCTGGCTCACTTCACTAAGCATGATGGTCTCAAGTTGCCTCCATTTACCTACAAAAACCTCCAACCTACCTGTCTTAACAGATGAGTACTACTCCATTGTGAGGAACAATGGAGCTGGTGAGAAGGAGGGAGTGGGAAGGTTGAAAAGAGAGAAGGGTTTATAACTTTGCCATGAAATATATGTGCACAAAATACTTAAGATTAATGTGAACTTTATGTATTTATACATATCAATAAAATTGGGAAAAATAAGGATCAGAAAAAATAAGAATTAAGAATCAGAAAAAATCAGAATTAAATTATACAATTTTCTAAAGAAAGCCTAAAATTTGGAAAGCAAAGATTTACTGAGCAAGATGATAAAAGCACTAAGCATAAAAGAAAAATATTTTAAATTGAACTTCAAAAGAAAATATTACACACAAATAAGAAAATGGGAGAGCAAACCACAGATTGAAAGAATATACAAAGTACATATACCTAACTATCCAGAATAACTTACAATCTGAAAATCAAAATAAACTACAGATTTTAAATGGATAAGATTTGATTATATGCTTCTTAAATATGTCCAAATAGCTAATAAAATATAAAACATGCTCGTAGCATCACAATGAGGAAAAAAATGCAAAATGAAAACCCTAACGAACAACCACTACATACTCTCAGAATAGCTACAATTATAAAGATATTAATAGCATCAAGAGTTCGTGGCAAAAGTATATACCTCCCGTAGATGCAAGTAATTTCAATACTTATGGTATATGCCAAAAAGACTTACACAAAAATGTTCATAACACTTTTAGTCATAATAGTCAAATATTGAATGCAACTTATGTGATCCACTAACAGGTAAACTGTGGCACATTTACACAATCCAGAATTACACAGTGATTAAAAAAAAAAAAAAGGTACCACTGGCCCATATAGCAGTGAATTCCACATACACTGCCTCAGCCAGTCACCTATCTTTTCATCCAACATAGCAGCACGTTCAGCCTGTTGTGATTTTCCTGCTTTCCGCATCTTTGATCAAGGCCATGTTACAGCCCGCAGAAGGATAAGTATTCTACCTTTGCCCAGGCAATAATACACATGTCAGCACACTGGTTCTCTTCGTATATTCTACAGAACTATCATGTAAAATTCACTCTATGTCATCTGCCAAATAATGGGGACTTCATGATATGTTCCCTTCCAACCTCATCCTTTCCTATTTTTTTCCTTTATAATAAACCCATATTCTTGTATTTTAAAGTACCTCAAAATTTAGAAACACACAGTCATGCATCATGTAATGAAATGTGCATCATGTAATGAGAAATGTTTTATGAAATACTTGAGTAGGTGAGTTTGTGTGCGCACACAAGAGAGTGCGTTTACACAAACTAGATGGTATAAGTTGATAACATGGCCTCTTGAGACAATTAAGACAGAGTAAACATATTATGAGTCTGCTGACAGTGAAACACAACATAGTTACAGTAAACTTTTTAAATATAAGTGACGTAAAATAGTGATAAAAGTATAATACATAAACCAATAATTCAGTCATTTCTTATCACTATAAAGTACTGTCTACTATACATAATTGTAAATGCTACACTCTTATGCAACAAGCAGCACAATGGGTTCATCTAAGCCAGCACTGCCACAAACACATAAACACACTATTGTCATATTGTTGCTTTGGCTATATCATTAGACAATAGGAATTTTCAGTTCAATTATAATCTTATTGGGCACCGTGAAATATTTGGTAATTTATAGATAGAAACATCACTATGTGGTGCCTGGTTGAACTACATTTTAAAAATAACTTAAATTCCACATTTACTTTTCAGTAATATTTATCACTTACTCTTTGCCAAGCTTGCCTCCTTATGGGCTCCCTCTCCCTCACCCCTCCCCTGGCTCTTTCCCACTCTCTTCCTCAGCATGCCCACGCACGCACGTGTGCACACACACACACACACAGTTTACATACAAACACACCCCGTGCCATACATACTTAATTCTCACAATAATCTTCTGATATTTGTTTTATTATTGGCCTGATTTTCACAAAAAAATAAGATAAAGACAATTAGGAAGCTTTCTCAAGACCACACTGCTTGTAAGTATTAAATTCAGAATACAGACTGCTCGAACATATCATTCGTAACGTGTCACCCAAACAATCCTATAGTGTCACAGAAAACATGAAGTACCTCACAACTCCCTGAGAAGTACTTAATTTTTTGAAAAAAGTGTACAAGCAATCACAGAGGAGTCCTACTTTTTTAAAGTAGACTACTGTGACATCTATTGTATATATACAGATGTGTGTGTGTGTGTGTGTGTGTGTGTGTGTGTGTGTGTGTGTGTGTGAAAGAGAAAGAGCGAGAGAGAGAGTTCCAAATTCTGCAATACCTTAGAAACATACGGTTTAGGGAATCAATGACCATCTACACCAACTTTGGCCTGTGTTTCCTTCCCTGTTACCCTTGCACTATGACTTCTGCCCCTTGAGTCAATAATGCTCAGTGACATCTATTCTTAAGGTATAAATACACTTAAAGCTCTTGACTGATACACTTTTAAAACTAAAAATTCAAATCAACATCTTCACTGACTGCAGTCCAGGTGCTAATAAATTATGGTAATTATGTTTTCCAATTATATCTTCTATTGTTTTCATGAGCACAGGACATACAGCCACTAGCATCCTCTTTATTCCATTTCTTTTTACTCAGTTATTCTCTTATTCCCTGATGTAGGAAATATTGCTTATGTTACTCAAGACATTCATCAAACACATATTGAATATTTGCCATACTAAGTATATATACAAAAGTTATAATTGATAAGGTAAATTGTTTCCAGAAATATACCGGTTACGGAGTACTGCAGCAACCAATTCCCCTCTATGGAGATGATCCATTGCCTCTAACAGCTGGATAATAACCTGTTTGGGAGAAAAAGAAGCCAATATTTACTATAAAATCAATACTAGAACTTCTAAAGCAGTGCTACTTTGGCAATGTTTTTATATTTCATGATTAATTTAAAGGGAAATATACGTCCATTTATCTAATATCTATATTATATCTTATGAAATGAAGACAATGAATCTTTTTAAAAAGTAAACTAATCAAAATATATACAAAATGCAATAGTTAGCCATGAAATATTATAGACTGAATTTCACGTGAAGTTTTTAGTTAACATGTATCCATGAAAATTCAACCAAGTATACAGGAAGTTAGATTAAAGTGAGATTTCAAATGTCTGAGGGGTCTGGGAAGTAAGATGGAACAAGGAATGTTGGAAGCAAGGTGTTGTTGCAAAACCTCTTGCCAGTAGATCCAGAGACAGTATTAATTCCAATGTACTGGACAGGCTCCAGAGCCTGAACAGCCTATGAGCAGGCCCTACAATTTTACAAGCAGTTGCACAAAAAACAGGCTAGGTAGTTAGAGCACCTTGAAATCTTAAAACCATACAATAGTGGGTAGAAATGTTTGCTTGACCTCAACAGAAATGTTTTAGTGGTGGTTGTTTTGAGGGTAAAAGAGAAAGTAAATTTTGGTAAAGTCAACTATATCAATTTCTTTTCAGCAATGTCAATGAATTACATTGAAAAGGCAGAGTATTCTTTATGTATTCTGTTCATTTTACGTATGTTTAAAAGTAAAATACATGTTGCATTTAAATAATCCTTGATAATTAAATCAACTTGTTACACTGGATGAAAAAAAACATTGTGCGGTATAGTTTGTATCTAAGTCTGTTATAAAGCTACATTAGACTTCAAATATTTAAGCAAGGGGGCAGAGGGTGTCTTTACTGTCTTCAGCTCTCTTCCAGTCCCTTATTTGAAGGAATGGTAAAAGTAGGAAAAAGACTCTATTTTTTAGGTATTCATAACTCTAAAAAGGAAACAAAAGAAAAAGGCACATTTGTTTGTGACATCATATTTTATACTTTTACACCTGTACCAGAAATAAAGTAGCCTAAATAAAATTAAAATTTTAAAGCAGCTCAAAATCAAAATTAACTGACCTTTGATTTACCTTTCAAGAAAAAAAAAACTTTAAGTGGTATGAGAATTTTGGGGTGTTTTTATTTGATCACAATTTTTAGCAGATAGTGCAAAGGGAAAAGAAAACAACTATATCCAGATTACTATCAGGAATCTAGGAATGTAAATTCCGTAACTTGTGGCCTGTTTCTCTACCTGAATCTAGCGTGCACACTTTCTCTTACTCTATGTTTGTGTCCCCCTGAATTCTTCATGTTGGAAACTGGATCCTCAGTGTGGCAGTGTTAACAGGTGAAGCCTAATCTGAGGTGTTTGGGTCACATACGCATCATCCTCAAGAATAAAAGTCATTACTTTGGGAGTGGATTTATTATAAAAGAAAAACTTTGAGTCCCTTTTCCTCCTATTTTTATCCTCCCTTCCCTTCCCCTCCCCTCTCCTCTGTCCTCCCCCCCCCCCCTTTCCTTTCTCCCCCCCCCCCCCCCCATTCCTCCATTCATCCCCACCCTCTTTCCACCTTCTGCCAAGGGAAGATGCAGCAAAAAGGCCTTTGTCAGGTGTTGGCATTTCCAGCCTTTAGAACTGTGAGAAAAAAATGCACAAAAAGTGCAATTTACTTGGAACTTATACGAAGAATCATGACTTGGGCAAAAGCCAGACAGGCGAATTCCCACATCCCATAGTTGGGAGGAAGAGGTTTATATACCAAGCTAGACAACAACGATGGTTATGGCCAACTGATAGGTACCTGATCTTTTCCAAAAAAAAATTGTTAACATATTCAACATAAGAAACAATCCCAGAACCAATGGCCAGAACTATTCACTTGGCTGACTGTCTAAACAACTTTGTCTCTTTGGGCTTTGAATGAGTTTCAGGGTCCCCAGTCACGCAAAGTGGTGAAGATGATCAAGACAGAAATGGGTCATGGCAAGCTACAACCTGAAAACAGAGTGATACAATCTCCTTGTTTCAACCAATATCCCTGACACACCTTGACTCCCAAGTCTGAAGCTGGCCCAGTAAAAATTCCAACATTATAAATCCTCTAATCTCCTGAGAAGAAGGGCATGGGCAATAGGATCTGAACTCCAACCATTTACTACAGCAGTTCACCAAAGAAACCGTGTTTTCAATCTCATGACACATCCCTGCCTTCCTTCAACAGATGAGGTATCTCCAAGCCTTGGGATATCAGTTCCAGGGATGGAATTGATTGGTTTCTTTCATAAATTCACAGAGAAGGAAATAGTGAAGTTGTAACTTTCCTCACTCTAAGTAAAAATTAGTTTTAATCTTATATCAGTCAATGCTTCTACTCCTAATCTTGTGTTAATGAATTCTTCCATTTCCTTAATCTCATTTTAATGGAGTTAGGAAAGGGAAGAAAATAAATAAATACATGCTATCACATTTATGTAAAATTTAATTAAAACCACCTTTTTAACCTACTGGTTTTATATATATATATCCTGATAAATAAATACTAAATAAAATATAAAAATCATACTATTACAGATATACTGATTAAACAGATAGAAAATTAACATTGGTGCATTATGGGGGTAGATCAAAAAGAGCTAAGACTACAATTATGAAAACCACTTAAGAAACTACTTCTCCAGAGAAGGCAAGAGACAAGAGCCTGGACAAGAGGTAGGGCAACAGCCAGAAAGAACTAGCATTTACTGACTTAAAGACCACTGCTAAATATTACAAGGATAAGGAAACATTAAAAATAAGCTCAGGAAATTTGCTAAAAGGAAGTGAGGATGTCACATGATACAGGGTAAAAAGAAGAAAAAAGGTTCAAGGAAAGGGGAACAAAGATTGATGTAGACAAATTTATCTAATGCGGGACATGCCCAGATAGTTCAGTACATTTGCCAAGGGAGACAGAATCCCAGTGAAGCAGAAGACAAGACAACAAGGAAAATAGAGAGGCGACATAGTAGGGGAGCGAAGGGGACCATGAGAGAAACGCTGGGGAAGAATGGCTCCAAAGCATCCAACAGCTCAAGATCTGCTCACGGCAAGTAAAATATAGGTACTTAATTTGACAATTACAAAACGAATAATGACCTTTTTCTAAAAAGTAGCTTTAATATCAATGGGGATGAACTAGATCGCAATAAAAATCAATAAATTCTTCCAAGATCTTGCGAAAACCTAAAACAGAGAACGATGATAAACTGGCCCCTCACATGACTATGGAAAACCATTTTTAAATGATTTGGGGACAGTACCATTTGGTTCTTTTGGATTTTTAAAGATATTATTAAAAGGAATAGGTTGTACACTACTTCATTCATTTCTCACTTTAAAATCAATTCTTAAAGTATCAAAAATTTAAACATGAAGGAATACTAAAAGAAAACTCCAGTGAATTTTTTTTACAATAGTGCAGTGTAGAAGGTAAACATAATCCAAAACCCAGAGACCATTAAAGACTATTGTATCAGCTGAAAAACACAAGGCTATGCTTCAAAAAAATCACATGAACCAGGTATGGGGATGCACAGCTGTAATTGTAGCACTCTGGAGGTTGAGGCAGAATAAGATTGCCACGAATTCGAGGCCAGCCTGGGCCAGAGAGTGAGTTCAGTACCAGGTGGACCAGAGCAAGATTCTGTCTCAAATAGATAGATAGATAGATAGATAGATAGATAGATAGATAGATAGATAGATATAGATACAGATATAGATACTTGAAGCTGGGCAAGTGGTACACACGTGTACTCCCAGAAGTAGGAAAGGTTGAGGCAGGAGAATAGCAAGTTTGAACCCAGCCTGGAAATTTAGCAACTCAGCAAAACCTAGTCTCAAATTTTAAAAAAATAAAAAGAGGCCCTGAGCGGCACAACTCAGTGGTGAGAATGCTTGTTTAGCAAGTGCAAGGTCCTGAGTTCAATCCCCCAGCACCACAAAACTGGGCATGTGGTGGTGCACGCCTGTAATCCCAGCACTCAGGAGGCTGAGGCAGAAGGACTATCTTGAGTTTGAGGACAGGCAGAGGTACGATACATAATGAGTTCAAGACCAGCCTGATCTACAAAGTGAGACTCTGCCTCAAAAAACTATTAGGGACTGGAGGAATAACACATGGTTACAACGCTTGCCTAGCAAGCACAAGGCCCCGACTTTGTTTCTCCAGCACCACATAAGTTAGTGTGATGGCACACACCTGTAATATCAGTACTCAGGAGGTTGAGGCAAGAGGACTGTCTGGGGTCAAGGCCAGCCTGGGCTCCATGGGGAGCTCAGGACCAGCATATACTGCAGAGTGAGACCCTGTCTCAAAAAAAAAAAAAAAAAAAGTAAACCAAAGAAGTACAATAGTATTCCAGAAGCACATAACTGTCATTCATTCTCTTTCAATTACAGAAGGGGACTCTAGGAGCATCACCAACATGTTTTGTGCTAAAGATCTGAAACATAAACAGCAAGATGATAAGTTTTACATAGGTAAGTGGTGTCTCTATAGATTTTTTTATATTGGTCTCTAGACTTTTCTGTGTACCTGAATGTTTTATTTAAAATGAGACAAAAAAGTAGGCATGACTTTTGTCTTAGCATAGGTATTATGTAGGAAAGTAAACAAGACCTAATACAATACTTACAGGCCAGCATATTGAAAAAGAAAATATCCAAAGAAAAAACACAGGACAAAAATACAACCAGGCAAGCCCTGTAATTAAAAAGATACAATTCTACCTGGTCATGAGACCCTCATGAATAAAAGAGAAATTAATCATTACTCAGAACATGCGCCTGACAAAGACCTAATTGTGCGTTTGCCCTTAAAACGTTCTACTTAGGTCACCAGAAATAAAACTGACAAAGCTGCTTTTTCTATAGCTGATGCTTCTGATGGTCGAGATATGCTGCCTAAGTTCAATCAATTTTATGCACAAGCACTTCAGTAACTCCCAAATCTAATATTTGTTAAGTATCTACCATACAGTTAAATATTTCAAACAGTTTTTACTTTCTGACTTAACATTTAATTAAAACTCACCACACCACTCTTTCCTGCCGTATCCAAAAACCAACAGCTTTCAAAATAAAGGGATTTGAAATATCGTAGCCAATTTCATACCATATAAGGTAAGCCCTGCTTTCCAACTAAACTGATGCTACATAAAAGAAAATTTAAGGAGTTTCTTCAGCAGTCTGTCTTCAAATAAAATTTTAATAAGTACTGTGATAAGGAAAAAAAGCTGCCAGGATTTGTGAAAATGCCATGCACTACAAAATCAAAAAACTGCAAAATCTAGAAAAATTGCACATAATTGCACTATTCTAAATCAAGTTATATATAGCAGCAACACCAAGATTTCAAAATCATGTAGAAACTGCAAAATCTGGGGTTTAAGAAACAGAACTGGAGCTGGCCACAGTGGTGCACGCCTGTAGCCCAGCTAGTTAAGGCAGGAAGAAGGCTTGCAAGCTCAAGGCCAGTCTGAACAACTTCAGGAAACTCAATCTCAAAATTAAATACAACAGCCTGGGTAGAAGCTCAGTGGGAGAGCGCCCCTGGGCTCAATCCCCAGTGTGAAATAAAAAGACAGGAGAAAAGAAAAAGAAAAAGAAGTATTTTTCAGGTTTCGTTAGACAAAAGTCGAATGTTTTAAATGTCAATATTAAATACATTAATTTAATTTACACTTCTCTCTCACCTGTGGCACTGAAGACATTTTTGTACCCTAAAGCACAACACTCGTTGTTGCACTGGGTAATTTTTCCCTACCATACAACTAAAAATGCAGCTATAAATGGATACCTAACAAAATGCATAACTGTATGAATCTCGACCATCAGAAGCATCAGCTATAGAAAAAGCAGCTTTGTCAGTTTTATTTCTGGTGACCTAAGTAGAACGTTTTAAGGGCAAATGCACAATTAGGTCTTTGTATGAACTATATCCGTTGCACTACACCAAGAAATATACTTAGAGCTGATTTTAGAACTCACCTTTTAGGTAAATAATCAACCCGCCTCGTTTCCTCCTAAACTAGCATTTTATACTGTACGTAGCAGGTCCTAAGAGGTGTGTAACAGCTATTCTAGGTCTAACCTCCCACTAAAATGACTGGACCTCTTTGAGACTTTCCCTTTCTTTGATGGGATACCGTGGGGGCTGACACACTTCTAAATCATCTCAGTTTCCTCGCTATATAGCCACTGAAACTACCCCATTACCCCTATGTGGTTACTAGTGGGTCCACTGCCTTTTGCCCTCCTTTCTTCTCAACAATATCCTTCAGAAGACCCTTTCCGTGTTGTCACTCATAATAGACTTGAGGAAACAACCTTAGAGTACACTGTTGGCTCCTGGCGTCACTTATGCTATCATTGAAAGTGGCCTTTTCACTGATGTTAAAATTGCTGCTATCGTATTATTGTAATTCTAATTTTCTAAAAGTTGTTGCTCTTGTTATTACAACAGCGAAACTTGATCTAGCATTAAGTGTCAACTGTCATGCATAGCTGACTTAGTTTTTTACAACTCTGTAATTATTAGAAGCCTAATTCACCTACTGCCCGTATAAGAAACATTATATTTGTCCCATTTTTTTCATACCTCCTCTGTCAAATAACAGAATCCTCAACCTAAATTATACACTTAATTTCCCTCTCACAATCTATTTCTCTCTCCCTCTCTGCTCCTTCCCTTCACTTTCTCTCTTTTCTTCCTCATTGACTTAAGAAATTGAGGGAATTAGATGTGTATGTTCCATGATTCCCCACTCCTTCCACTCTTGAAAGTTGAGAAATTCACTCTGCCTATTCAAATAACATCCATTCTACACAACACTTGAAATCCTATTACACGTACGTCTCACAAAAAAAAAAATGTGAGAAATGAACATATAGGTAAGAAAAAGAATAATTTTTATCAACACTGTATAAAACCAGATCATGCATCAGAATCCCCTGGAGACATTTCAAACACAGATTGTTGCACTGGGTATCTCACAGAGTTACCGTGGGAGGAGTTTAGAATTTGCGTTTCTAACAAGTTCCCCAGGGATGTGCTGCTGCCCGATCGAGGATGACAATGAAGGAACTAAGGATTTTTAGCTAACAGGAAGGTTCCCTACAAGACAACAAAGCCAAGAAAGCTGCGAAGCAGGGGAGCATCAACTAAAAACTAGAACAGTGAGAGGCTCACTACAAGAATGTCAGCTCCGTGAAGGATTTCTTATATTCCACCAATCCCGTACTTAAGTGTAGTGGGAAAATTTCCTACCCAAGAGCACCAAATCTGAGGGATGCCTAGAAATAAGCTTCCAAAGAACCTAGAAATAACTTCAAAATATACACAAAAGTATATCTAAAAATTTAATGAAGTACATAGAAGTCTAAAGGACCAGAACAATGGATAAACATGTGTACACACATAATTTCTAGAGAAATCAAAGTTATAAATATGAAAACTTCCCACAAAAGTGATATTGTATACAAATTCAATGCAATTCAATCAAATTGCCAAAATGTCAGATTTTTTTTGGTGGGCGTAGTATATATTTTGTATATTGCTTCTATAGTTTGTTGACAAAAGTGAACATATAAAAATTGACTAAAACATTTGAAATAAAAACTACAAGGGGGAAATGTCCTGGTCAATATTACAATATTAATATAACTGAATAATAAGTACAACAGTGCAATATAGTGTGAAAATAGACCCGAATACAAACTGCTATTAATTATAACATGTAAGTAGCAGTTTAAATCATAGGGAAAAATATAAACTTCTCAAGGAACACTTTAAGGGGGAATGGGTATGATCAAACTTAACATTCCATATAATTAGCATGCTTTATTAAATAAATAAATATAATAGAAAAAATGAAAATAATACTTGGGAAAAAAAGAGATAGTTTAGGGGAAACTGGATATGGGTGGTAGGAAAGTGAAACTCCTATGAACATCATACAGACACATCCCAGATAGATTAAATATCTGACTATTAACAAGTATAATTGTAAAAGTAGTATAAGAGAAACAAAATATATTTTTAGTAAAGCACAAAAAATATTTGTAAGCCCTGTCACAAAACTCAAAAGAAACATAAATAAAATGAGGAAAAAGAAAGTTTTCTGGTTTAAGAAAAGGTCACAGGTGCTGGAGGAATAGCTCAGTGAAGTGCCAAGTACCCAAGTTCAATTCTCTAGCACCACATAAACCAGGCCTGGTGGCACAAGCCTATAATCCCAGCCCTCAGGAGGCTGAGGCAGGAGGATGGCCATAAGTCCAAGGCCAGCCTGGGCTCCATAGTGAGTTCAGGACCAGCCTGGGCTGCAGAGC
>PVKB01008626.1:0-14654 GCA_004027205.1 Ctenodactylus gundi | reverse complement strand
GTTTTTCGTCAATTCGGTGTGGAAAGGATATTATGAGTATTTAGGACAGAGGCAACCAGCGACTCTCACCGTGGACTGGTTCAATGCCACCAGCAGCAAGGTGAATGCGACCTTCACAGCGGCCTCACAGGTGCAGCTGGGGCTGACAGGTGGGTGCCAGGGTTCTGCCCAGGCAGGAGGTCTGCAGGCAGGGACAGTGTCACCCCTTGCAATCTTGCAGTGTCAGCCTTCTAGAGTTCTGGGAGTCTACTACCAAGGAGGGTGCTGACTGCCAGTGTTAGCTTTGTCTTGGGATCCCCACCGCCAGGGCCATTGGCACCGTCTTCTGGTCTCCAGAGCTCGTGGAATTTCTCCAGAATGAGCTTCCGCAGAGTGACTTGCACCATCATTTGCACAACTTGGGGGTCTAGCGTTTATGCTCAAATAGGCTTCAGACTTCAGTCGTGTGGCGTCTTCACTCATGGGCTCCCTGTGCATTTCTGTCGCCCATAATTGGTAGCATGACAGTAAAAGTAAACTAACAAGCCCGGTTTGTCCACCAGGCTTCTGTTCTAAGCACTCGACAAATCTCGTCTTTCTTATTCTTACGTAAATTCTATGGTGGAAATACTTACGGTGTATAAAATCTTTATGGATTTAAAAAAGAGGAAGAGAGAAAATGACAGGCAGTCAGACGGTCTCAGAAATAAAATGGCCTTCTGAAGGGTCCGTGGTGCCGGACTTGCCCAGGAAGGGCTTGCTGGAAGCCCTGAGGTCCGAGTCTGAGCCCGCGCCGGTGACTGGGGACTGCATCACCGTCACACCGCGTCCGGGGCTTTTGTAAGTGGCCGCGCTTCTCAGCACAAGGAGCTCCTGCCTAGCCTAACCCCACCGTCTGGCTGCTCCATCGCCTGCCCACCTATCGTCCACTCTGGGCCTGACCCCACGGCAGGGGGGAGGTCTGTGACCGCAGATCTGGGGTCCCGTCCCTCTCGCCCTCTGTCCTATGTCCTGGGATAGGAAGGATCAAAAACCATCACGTGTGCCCTGTGCCAGGAAGACCCAACATTCCTACTCCCAGCAGGCTTAGGCGTGTGTCCAGGACACACGTGTGCCCTGAGGCCACACATCCCTCATGCCTGCACCTGGGAGCCAGCAGGTGATTTAGACCAGGTTGCTAAAATCGGGTCGTTCAATAACATATGGAACGTCTTTCTTTTTCCTTTGTGCTTCTGGGGATCCAACCCAGGCCCTGAGCTCTACACCTCAAGACCCTGTCGGGGGCAGGCGTCCTTTCCTGGCTTTTGCAGCTGGTGACCACGGCGGCTGTAGACCCAGGTCCCCAGGTGCCCTTGTGGGCTACGGAGCCCTGCCTGGTGCCCTGCAGGGCGTCTGCTTCTGTCTACACTTCGGAAGCGGCCTCTCCTGTCCCTCCCCTCCTCCCCTTGGGAGCCAGAGGTCACATCTGAGAGCTCTGCAGACCCCTGGGCTCCGTGGGGCTGACTCATCGTCACAAACCCCCAGTGCTGGGTTGTCCCAACACTGGCTCACGGCGGGCAGAGCGCCGAAGTCCAGGAACGTTTTCTTTGAGGAGAAGGAGCCTACCCACTTGGGTGAGACTAGGAAGTTGAAACTGTAGAGGTTTCCTTGTGCTGGGCCCAGTGGTGCAGGCCTATCATCTAAGCATTCTGGGAGGCCGAGGCAGGGGAATCGATGGGTCAAACCCAGCCTGGGAAACTTGGCCACTTAGTAAGAGCCTATCTCAAAATTTAAAATAATTACAACACAGACTGAGGGCATACCCTGCCCGTTACCCTTCCAGCTGGGCACTCTCCCAGGGGCAGAGGGATTTGCTCCTTGACTCTGGACCGGGGGCCTTAGCTGCCTTCCTCTGGGGCTTGTCACTGTCGCTGTCCTGACGCCCCCGTCCTCCTGCATAGGACGTCAAGGAATCCACACTCCGTTTCAGATCTGCTTGCTGGCTGGCGGGTCCATGTACGCTCCCTGTTGGTGGGAAGCCGGCTGCACACATCACAGCGTTCATCCCTGAGCTGCGTGCTGGGGACCTCTGGGCCACGCTGCTGGCCACTCCCGCCCTGCAAGGTGCTGCTGACCTGGGCAGCTCTGGGTCACCTGGGCTCTTCCCGGCTCCCCGTGTGTCTGTGCCCTTCTCTGGTTCCCACAGCGCAGGCCTCGCTTCCGAGTTGCTGCCTTGCCTTACAGTTCTGAGCCGCTTTCCTACACGCTCCTGTCCTGAATGTGGAGGAACGGGGCTGGGTCTTTGCCTGTGCCGAACCAAGTACCTGCCATTTTCGTCCCTCCCTGGGGTGAAGGTGTTGAACTGGGTGATGTAGATTACACCCCCTGGTGACAGATCCCTACAGGGCGTCAGTGGGAACTGGTGCTCAGTGGGGAAGTCCGAAAGTGACAACTTCAAGGCCTGAGCAGGCACCTGCCCCCCGAGTTCTCTGTGGTCCGCGGTGCTGTCGCTCCTCCCTGTTCTGAGCTGAGGAGGACATGGGCTCCTGTGAGTCCCCAGGTGGGACTGACGGCCGTCCTCTTTCCCCAGGGGTCTACAAGAAGGAAGAGGCCCGCTTACTTCTCAAAGCATTTCAGACGAAAGGCCCAGTGGATATTTTCGTGAGCAAGTTTGAGAACGACAATTGGGGATTGGATGGTTATGTAAGTGTGGGGCGAAGCGTGGGCCCCGCGGCCCTGCCGTGGTCAGGGCTGGGAGGCAGCGGGGGGCGTTCCTGGGTGGGGACTCAGCAGGCCTCTTCACACTGCCTGGCAGCCCTTTGGCGCCCGTGTTTACAGTGGCGGAGGGCGAGTCGGTGATGCGAGGGATCCACCAGCCAAGAGCGCAGGCTTCTGCTGTGGAGAATGAGGCAGGTCCTGAATCCAGAGCCTTCGTCCCACGTCCACCCACCACCAGGGGGTGCAAACTCAGCTTCCCATCCCAGGGAGACCACGCCAGATGTTCTGGAACAGTCGAGGGGCCTCAAGTGTCCCCGAGTGCCACACTTCACATGGGATCCGTGGGTCTAGTCCACTAGCCACACGGCATAGAGCCTCACACGCGGTGCACATGCCAGTGGCCGTGCCCAAAGGGAGTTCTACAGAAGGTGGGGCTCCCCTCTGTGGGTATCCCCCTGTGGAAGGGCAGCTACCGTGGGGACATGTTATACAGCACGCTAGCATGTCGGGGGCAAAATGAGACTGTGGGCGTTTATGGAAGGTGATTGAGTTTGCCCTGTTGCTGGTTTGTAACTTTTAACTGTACGTGTGTCCCTGGAAGAAGTTTGGAACCGTCAGGCATTGAGCCTGTTACATGTGGCTCCGAGGTGTGGCGCTCACGGGCGACTACGAGCAGAGCCCCTCGCTGACCACTTGTGTCAGTCGCTGCCTCCCTTCCCCGCACAGGTGTCCTCGGGACTGGAGGTAGGCGGGTTCACTTTTCAAGGCGACGTCCACGGAAAAGACTTTGGGAATTTCAAGCTGGAAAGGCAAGGTAGGCCACCCTCGTGCTGTGTTTGGAGCCCGTCCCGTGCCAAGGAGAGGCTAACTTTGCCCTGCCAGCCCCACAGTATCTGCGTAATGTAGGAGGAATTACAATAGCCTTGAGCCATTTCTCAAAGCTCAGTATAGACACAGTGGTTGTTGGGAGGTTGGCAGATCATCATCATATTACCCTGCACACAGAGAAGCCTTTCCACAGTGACATCACTGTTGTCGTTTAGAAGGGAAGGCCCCTCACAGTGATGGCCGTGGCATCTCCCTCTCCTTCTGCTCCGTGTACCTGCGCTTCACAGGGTTGCAAGGAATGGTTGGCTCACCTGGACGTTCACATCCTCGGAAGAGGGTCCCAAAAGAATATTAGTCACAACCTGCTCAGCTTCACTATGCCTAACCTGGGCCAGTAGTGGGAGAGCTTTGATCACGAGTGTAGCGGGGGCTCAGATCACATGTCCCGTGGCAGTAGATAGCACCAGGGCAGTGGAACAGAACAGACACAACAGGCCGAGGCTAACCATCAGGGACTGGTTTCCCTCTGGCTCTGAGCAGAACCCTGGGGCCCCTCATCCACCTACAGGACACGCTCTCGTCCGCGCCGGGACACCCCGGTACACAGTGAAGGGCGCAGGGTGGATATCTAAACGTGCCTGCCCATTAGCTGGTCACCAGGACTCCAGCTCTGTACTGCAGCCCCTCCTTCCCGTTCCCTGTCCCCTTCTAGCCTCGTGAGATCACAGCCTGTGCTCAGTGTGGTGCTGGATGTCTCTTCCCAACGCCTCCTGTATTTGTATGTTGTGGGTTGTCTGTGGATCTGTGTGCTGTTGGGAGGTGGGGCCTGGTTGGGGTGGGGATCACTGAGGGTGAGGCAGGTCAGCGAGGGGACAGGGAATCACTGCGTCTGTGGCCTCGAAGGACACACCCACGCACTGGCTTCTCCCTATACCCAGATCCTTCCCTTTGCCCCACTGTGAGCAGCCATCAGACCTTTCCTGCACTTGCCAGCTACGCTGAGTGGACCGAGACGTCCTGACACTCTGAGCTGAAATGAGCCTTTCCTCCCTCGGGCTGTGGTACCCCAGCAGTGGGACAGTGACGGGCACAACAAACAGTCCTGGTCCTCCTCTGACTTAATTTTGAGACAGTGTCTTGCTGTGCAGTCCAGGCTGTTTGGTCCTTAACTGACCAGTAGCCCAGGCTGGCCTCGAACTCTTGGCTATCATCCTGCCTCGGTCTCTTGAGTACTAGTATTACCGGGGTGCACCACCACACCCCGCTGATGTTTCGATGGTGCTGGGGAACCGAGCCCAGGGCCTGGTGCATGCTAGGCAAGTGCTTGAGCTGCACGCCTGCCCTTATGACTAGCTTCTCAGGAAAAACACCGTGTTCACAAAATCGTGTGACTCCTAGCAAGTCTCCCATTCAACTAATTAAACTAGTCTGTGTTTATGTAACATCACTTTGGCAACAAATCACTCATTAAAGACTGACGTCAAAAACCAATTGTTATGGGTAAAAAGCCGCTCTCTAAGTAATTATCATTAAATGGGTACTGAAATTCAGTTAATACAAAGGCAAGGTTAATGTGAAAACGCTTGTAAGAAAATCAACATGAATTGGGTTTTTGTTAAAATTGAATGGATACTCCCATAAAAAAACCAAAATCTGTGAAAATCATGACTCCCAATAATTTACTTGTATCTAGACTATGTAAGAACTGGTGCCTCTGTTATACTGAGGCAGACCCCAGTGACCCACAGAGCCAGGGGTCTGAATAGACACTTCTCAGAAAATATACAAAAGGAGCTGGCACAGTGGTACAGACCTACAACACCAGCACTCTGGGAAGCAGAGGCAGGATGATTACATGTTTGAGCTCAGCCTGAGCAGCTTACGGTTTTAGCAAGACCCTGTCCCAAAGTCAGAAATAAAAAATGGTCTGTGATGTAGCTGAGGGTCATAGCCCCGCCTCAATGCCAAGTCCAATGAAGAAATAAGGAAAAGAAAAGAAAGAAGAAAAAGGGGACAAATGCCTAATGAACCCATGCCAGTGCCAAATGTGGTTAGTTATTAGGAAAATGCAAATCCACAGTGTGCCAGGACACCACGCACAAGCCATGGAGAAGTGGGAGCCTAGAGCTGGACGCGGAGCACGCAGAGGACGCGGAGGTCAGCTCAAGCCCATGAGAAGGGAGGAGGCGCAGCTGCCGTGGGAAGCAGCCTGGGGTTCGTGACGAGTCACCCCCGGAAGAACCAGAGACATGTGGCCCAGGGCACCATGGACAGCTGTCCGTGCAAACACTTGCCGACACCAGCCTGCAGCAGGGTTTCTGTCATAGCCTATGTGGGAAAACAGTTCAGGTTTCCGTGCACTAAGGAATACGACACGTGGCAAGTCCTGCGGCAGAATAACTTTGCTTTGGAAGACCTTTGACGACACAGCGCCAAGGGACAGATGCCAGGGCAGACGACCACGAGTGGGATCACGCCATTTCTGTGCCACTTGCCACAACTGTCCGGTTGTGCAGTTGACAGGCTTTGGCTAGACAGGGGATTGTAGTCGTCTAGGGCTGGGCCGTGAGTGAGGAGTGGGGCCCTCTCGTGGGCCTGAAGTAGATTGTGGGGACTGACCGAGCCCCTGTGCGTGTTCTGAAAACCCTGGATTGTGTGCCCAGTGCAGCATGGGAGTGTGCGGCGTCAGGAGTTCCATGTTCCCTACAACCGTGAGCAGCCTCGTCTCACACATGGGAAAGGCGCATCTATGTAAAGGAAGGGGCACGAGTCGCCGGCACAGACTGCGCGGGGTGGCAGCGGTGTCCGCTGTAGAGAGAGGCCACTGGGGCTGGAAGGGCCGGAGCAGGAGAGAGGCAGGAGTGAGGAGGGCCAGCGGGCGGTGCTGAGCAGGCCACCTGGGCCACGGGACTGCCTGGGAGGTGAGGTGGGCAGAATCCGGGCCTGGCTGCGGAGAGAAAGCAGCAGGACAGAGCAGCGACAGAAGGTGCCAATTCTGGTAGGCAGTGGGACACCAAGGACTTAGCCTGCGTAATGTGGGTTCTTACCAGTTCAAAGACGTGAACTGAGGGTCTCATTATAGAGCTACAGAAAAAGACCAGATGTCATCAGGATGTCTTCCCACAGGAGCCTGGTGTATCTGATCTGTAACCGTCACACAATTTAGAAGATCACATCTACTTCATGTGTGCCTATGGAAGGACCTGGAAAACAGTATGGTGAATGCTGAAAAGCTGCATTAGGCACTTGTGATTTTTAGAAATACAAGAAAAAATGGAGAAATCATTTTGTATAGTTCCAGTACGTGGTGGACAGACATAGAAATACCCACCACCGTCGCGGTAGAGCAGGGCATCTGAGGCCGGGGCGGGCCTTCCCTTTGTTTCCGTACATAATTTGCTTTCACTCCCCTTCAGCGCGGTGTTCCCTGACAACGTGTACGAGTAGTGTCCTTCACTTCAGTCTAATTAGAATTTGCTGGGAGCGTGCAAGGTGTGGGGTGTGCAGTGCACAAAGGCCTTCCTCTGGCTTGGCCTCTGTTCTGATGTGAGGTCTCTGCTGGGTTGTGGGTTTCCAGAACTTTCTTGATTTGAATATTTACCTATCTTATGGACAGAAGTATGTAGTTCTGTTCGCAGACAGTAGGAAGTAGCTGTGCTTCATTTTACTAGAATACAAGTTGATTAGCGTGAGACAGGGATTCAGAGAAATCAGAGGAATGGGGATTACCCAGGGACCCAGAGGTCTCTGACTGCTGGCCTGTTACAAAGACAGGACCTTTCCTGCTGGGTCAGAAACACAGCTGAGCACACAGTGTGTTCAAGACCCCAGGCAGGTTCTGGGATTCAAGAGGGGAGCTAACAGGAAGAGTGTCCTCTTCACGAAGTGCATTCCAGGAGGGTGAGTCTGAAGCGGACTCTGAATTCGGGGATGTGTTGACACGTGTAGTTCTGACATCCCTCCGAGTTAGGAAGATGCAGCCCTGTGCGCAGGGACCCACCGCTCTCGTTTTGGGCAGCGCCACGCCTGGCCGCAGGGGGCGGCTGTAGCCGTGGCTGCCCCTGGAAGATGCTCCCGTGGTTGGAACCATCAGAGGCACTTGATGTGGACCCCAAGGCTCTGTTGCCATTGCGGTCATGGGACTCATTGCTAACCCACTGTCTTGACGTCACCATCCAAGGCTGGAGCCTGGTGGGTGGACCAAGGGCTGAGCTCAGCTGTCACATCACACCCTGGATGCCCAGATCGGCAGGAGCATATTTGGTGAGTCCACCCACACCAGGTGACATGAGGAGGGAAAGGTACTAGCAGCCAGCGTCAGTGGCCAGGGCATTCCTGTGAAACACGAAGTGGCGGCAGCGGAACCCGCGTCTGCGGAAGCCCGGGGAAGATGCATCATCTGGAAGACAAGGGAAACTTCATGATTCTTGGTATGAGCAGTATTGTAAGGTTATTAATATTTGATTGTTCCTTCACATGCATGGCTTATAAAAAGGAGCCAAGACTTCTCTTTCAGTGTGGTCTTCCATGCGTCTGGAAACCGGCTTCTGAAGAAGCAGGCCAGGGTGGCAGCGGGCCTGCGGGATTCGGCTTGCGCATGGCTCGTTACCCACGGGCAGTGTGTGAGGCCACACGGTTACGGCATGTCCCCTTCAAAATCAGATTATCTGTGTGTACTCCAAATCTAGCTTCCTTCCCGGGTGCTGAACAGTCTGATAAGAAAGATCTGCTTTTTGGGGTTCCAGTGTCCGGCTGCCTCTTGGTGCTAGCATATGTGAGCAGCCTGCAGGTGCAGACAGCGAGCAGATGACAGTCTCCCTCCTGATGTCCCAGGTGTCCGCATCCGCCTTTCCTCCATGGCCAGCAAGCGTGGCCCCTGACTGCTCGGTGTCCGGGAGCCAGCGTGCATGGCGACGTTCAGCTGTGCTGCGTCCCTCGAAGGCCTGGTGGATTTCGAAAGATGCCTAAAATGAAAGCGGATACTGCGGCCCTGTTCCCATGGGAGGGTGCGTGTCCTTTACAGAAAGAACTGAAGTATTTGTGTAGTTTCGGGGACTGAGACTTTGCCAAGTCTGTGGCCTTAGGACCGGAGAAGGCTACTAACACCTCCCAGCCTCTGAGCACGGTGTAGAGCCCACACCCATTGTGTTCTGTCCTGTTTTTATGCCAGTAAAAGTCTCTAACTAAAAGCAAAGGTCCGAGACGTGTAAGCGAACCAGCCTTCTTGGCGACGTTTGAAATTTGCGGCCCATTCTAGGATTGTGGAGTGTTAGCAAGGACTAGTGACTAGTGGATAAGAAAAATCTTCAGAAAAGCAGATCAGGGGATACTCACCCTCCACACCCTCCCTGGAATCAAAACTCCTAACACTTCCAGAGTCCGCGCTCCTTTGGCGCGAACACAGCTCTGTGGACACCCAGGTCAGTCAGTGCAAGCTCACACTTCTTTCTCCCTTGCAGATCCCCTAGGCGCGGATCAAGACTCCTCGAACCACCACCATGGCACCAGCAGCGGCTCCGTGGCAGCTGCCATCCTGGTCCCGTTCTTCGCTCTAATCTTATCAGGGTTCGCGTTTTACCTCTACAAACACAGGTACTGTGGGAGCAGGGCGCCTGATGCTGCTGAGTCCCAGTGTCCGGTGCACAGGGCCAGGCGCGGGTGCTCCCAGAGCACGCCCGCACAAGTGCTTTGTGCTGCTGGGCAGCGTCCACTGTGGCCCTAAGAATGCTAACGCACGTGAGCAGCGGTGTGTCGGGGCGCACACCTGTCCTCCCAGCGCTGTGGGGGCAGAGCAGGAGCGTCACAGGTT
Source organism: Ctenodactylus gundi (assembly GCA_004027205.1). Taxonomy (NCBI): domain Eukaryota; kingdom Metazoa; phylum Chordata; class Mammalia; order Rodentia; family Ctenodactylidae; genus Ctenodactylus; species Ctenodactylus gundi. Next base: position 5,341 of record PVKB01008626.1, on the reverse strand, counting down.
TGAGCCCAACCTGGGCAGTTAGGTGCCCTAGGGAGCCGCTGCCTCCAATAAAAAGTGAACTAAGTGCGGGCGATGTAGCTGGGTGTGAAGAACCTGGGCTCGGTCCCCAGTGGCTTCAAAGAAAGAAAAAGAAATGCTTTGAAGCCAGGTTCTTGTTGTGGTAGTTTGGTTTTGGCGTAAGTTGTTTGATTTTTGTCCAGCATTGTCAGTGGGACTTACCTTGTGCTGACGCCTGGGTGAGGAGTCACCTGCCGCCCAAGCCAGCAGGGGGCGCCACCCGGGTCCTGCCTCGCAGCTTTCAGCAGGCTGCTCTTGACTCCACGACTCGGGTTTACGAACGGACCGAATCATTCCTTCAACAGTTAAACTTCCGATCGCCTCTGAGCAATATTGCATAGTCCATCCTTGGAAAAAGTGTTCTGGATAATTATTACTGTACAAAGCCGTATTAACTGGAAAATGTCAAAAGTAAGGGGGAAATGACATTTTTGGAATGGCTTTTTTTTTTCCAGTTAATGTGAACACAAAACCAAAACTGTTTTAGATCAGTTATAAAGTCATCCAATGCATTGTCTCTGTATGACTGATATGTCCTGTGGAGGAGTTCAGCATATGTCAGACTGCTATAAAAGAGGGGGGTGGGGGAGAGAGAGAGAGGTGTGTGTGTACACTGAGGATTATACCCAGGTCCTTCACACTGAGCTACGTCCCTGGTCCTTTTTATTTTTTATTTTGAGACAGTCTCACTAAGTCACTAAATGCTCCAAGGCTCAAACCTAAGATCCTCCTGCTTCAGTCTCTCAAGAGCGCTGGGGTTACAGCCTGTGCCAGGAGGCACAGCTTCTAAAATGCTATTTTGACCACATCATTCTTCTGGCAGGCAGGGCATCTGTGTCATCCTTGGGTCCTATCCATCTGACCCTGCGGAATCCCGGCCTGCGGGGTGTCTCTAGAGGCCAGCATGGACCCAGCGGGACCAGGGGCGCGGTGACCTCCGTGCCCGTCTCCTGCCATGTGCCACGCAGGGGGGTGGGAATCTTTGCTGACACAAGGCACCCGAGTCGGAGGACACCGTGCTGAGCTGTGTTCTTCTGAGTCCTTGCCGCCAGTCCGGGAGGAGTCCAAGCCCTCTCCTTCCTGGCCCTTTGTCCCCGCTCCCAGGCACACACATCTCTCAGCGAGCTGACCTGGCGTTTCTCCTGGCACAACACATCTCTCGTGACTGCGCTTGCTCCCTCTGTGCTCGGAGCCGTCTCCGGTCACACAGTCTCTGACTCCATGGCTCCTGTCAGAGGGACCAGGCCACCACCCTGACCCGGTGACTGGGTGCAGACTTCCGCTAGGTGTCTACGTCATTAACACGGGGCTGGATTTGTTTGCTCACTTCTGCAGCCAAGTTCAGAGTCACCAGCCCCCGGGGCCACTGCACTGGGCACTGCGAGGACAGGCTGTTCTTCCAGGTCCACACGCTTCTGTGTCTCTCCCCTGTGAATTCTGACGCATTGAATGGGCAATCCTAATGGACATTTCTCAATTTAAGAAAATCAACTATAAATCACTCAAGCAGAAGTTTCTTTGTGTCTAGAACTCAGTGACACTTTCGCTAGTGTGGTTCCTTACATTAAAATTCCTTTTTTTACCACCTGGCTTTTTTCTCCTGTAATTTTTCCTGGAACAATAATTTTTAAAAAGCAGCTAGACTAGAGGCGCCGCCTTCTCTTTGATCTAAAAATCTTCGAGTTCTCTAATCAAGAATTGTATGTTGGTGCTTCCCTTGAATTACAAAGTCTAAGAGTATTTTAATAAGGAAGATATTTTGTCTATAAATGTTCATGTCCACCCGAGAGAACACTGTATTTCAAGATGTAATGTAAATGTTGGTGGTAAGAGGAGCTCAGTGTTTAGAATCGTAGATTAGAACGATCGTAGGGCCGGCAGCCTTGGCCAGGTGTTGTGTTTCTGTTCTACAGAGCAGCAACAGGCAGCTCCAAGGCTGCAGCTTATCGGTGAGGGCAGACCGTCCCTACCACAGTGCCCCGCACTGCATCCTCGGCAGTCTTCCCATGTTCCCAGAGCACTATAGGAAGTGTAGGTAATTCTTTGAATTTTGGAAACGACTTCCGTGTCTAAAGCACCACCTCTAATTTCTCATTTTTAATCCCAGCCTCCAACTTGACAGTCTCAGCTTGCAGGAGTAAGCAAATGCCCTTGCTCCTGTCCTCTGCCACTTGCCACGGTCCCACCCTTGCCACCTCCTGCCGGCAGAGGCCACCACCCCCGACCTCCTCCCATCCCCAGCTGCTACTCCTCGGTTCCCAGGACCAGGGTTCTAACTGGCGTCTCTCTCTCTCCCTTCTAGAACAAGACCAAAAGTCCAGTACAACGGCTATGCTGGCCATGAAAACAGCAATGGGCAGGCTTCGTTTGAAAACCCCATGTATGACACAAACTTAAAACCCACAGAAGCCAAGGCGGTGCGGTTTGACACGACTCTGAACACAGTGTGCACCGTGGTATAGCCCACGGAGCCCGTGACGGACTCGTAGCCATACCTCCGACGGACAGGCAGTGATTCCTCTGGTGCCATAGATCACTCCCTCCGACGCCTGCTTTGCTGCAGCGGCCTCCACCATCGTCCCTGGCCCCACGCGGCGGGGACCCCACTGCAGTGTGGCAGTCTCTGAGGACCAGACTGCAGACGCGTCTTCAGGCCGGGCGTGGGCTCGAGATGTCTGGCTGCCCCAACCCCGACACCGAGGCTTGCTCCCGGGCGACCCCAGCGTCCACAGCTCCGACCCCCATTCCCCGCGGGCTGGGATGCCTCGGCAGTCCTTGGGCACGGGGACCCGCCCTCCGGTGCGGTGGCCGCGTCACAGTGCGTGTTCTATGATTTCCTTATAGCCCCGATGGACACAAGCACTCGACCGAGAAGGAAAAATAAAGAGAATCCATCGTGAGGAGGAAGCCGCCTCTCTGATGGGTGCACACACCCATGGAGGCATCACCGCGCCCTTCCCGAGACCCGGCGGCCGCCGGCACCTCCCGGCTCCTGACCATCCACCTCCCGGCCAGCTGTTGTAGAGCAGAGTTTCTGATGCACAATTTTTGCACTGATGTATTACGAGCAGCTGAGGGAAGATTCTGGTAAGATACGAACTCGTCAGCAGGGCTTCTGCGCTCTCCGCTGGACATTGGCGTCTCTCTTTACTGTCCAGACAGGTTTCCCTCCGTCAGGTAAGTTGGCTGGTCAGGGACAGCATCCCCGATGTGGCAGAGATTTTAAAGGACATCCAGTCATAAGAGAACCGCCCTGTCACTGCTTCTGTTAGCTCCATTCATTGTTGAATTCGTCCAAGATGCCCAATGAGAAAGAAAAAACCCACAAAAAGAGGCCTTCTATCTCCTGCGTCCCGGCCCGTGGTGTCGTCACCTCCACCACGCATGTCTCTGAGTTGGCTCGCCACCCCGTCGGTTGCCATGTACAGATGTGAATAGTAATTTATTTCAGAGAGCCCGTGGGCGCGGGGCTCCCGCCTGAGGGCCACCCTCCTGGCCTGGCTGCACTGGTCCCTTCTCTTTCTGTGCCGTTACTCTGGTTGTGCATTGACGGGCAGTCCACCCAGCCGCCGCCTGGGCTCACAGCAGATGGCCAGGGTCGAGTGGGAAGTGCCCGGGGGGAGGGGATGGGGACTCAGGCTCTCCTCTTACAGCAGTCCATTTTACACCCGTGTCTTCCCCTGTGCAATTCGGGGAGAAAGAACACCTTGGCGATTGTGTAAGTCGAGAGTCCGCTGCAGGTAGAGGCCGAAGCGTCGTGTGCGCGCTGTGGGCCATACGCCTTGTGTGAGAAGGTCACACCACGGACGGGAGCAGGTGTGGCCCTGAGGATGTTCTGTAGCCAACCTGAAGTGAAGATCATGTTTATTTTTATTTATACTTGTTTGATAAAAGTATTTTTGAAAAGATAATGCTTATTTTATTATTTGATGCTTAAGTACCCAACCCAGGGTGAACGGCTCCTCTGTGAACCTCCCTGTCCCGCCTCACCCCAGTGCCCGCCTTCTGTGTGGGTGTGGACACACTCACTCCTAGCTTTAAGACGGAAACAGGCGTCTGTCCACCACGTGTGTAAATAAATACAGGACTTCCCCAAGTGATAAATGACACGAGGAGCTGGCCAGGACCCCAGCCCACGCCCCTGAGCAGCTGGTAAGGGCTTCTCCTGGCCCCCAGTTCCAGCCCCTGAGAGGGGCCCTGTAATGGTGGCAGGAGCCCCTGGCGTCCGCCGCCTGGCTCCCACACAGCAGTGCTGAGCTCTCGATGGTCCCTTCTGGCCACATGGAGGACTCCTCAGAGATTCGCTATGCCCATTGGGAGACTCCCCCTGGCCTTCCCAGGTAGACCAGGTGAGCCCCTACCACACCATGAGCCGAAACCTGTGGGAAGGGAAGGGCAGGGAGTCAGAGGGCCAGGGAGGCGAGGGAGAACAGGGTCAATTATATATACTACGTGTATATACATACATCTGTATACATACATATATATATTGTACATATCTAAGTTCGAGTCATTCAGACTAGGTGCAAACTGCTGATTCAGAGTCTGAATTAACATTCCTGTGCCCACACCCCGTGCTTGCTGGTCAGTGGCGTTCTGAGGTCCCGGAGTAGCCACAGGAAGCATCCACCCAGGAGACCGCAGGTCCCATCTATGTGCAGAATCGCCCGTCCTCTGGAGGCCGGCACGGAGCCTGGCTCCAGCCCCAAGAGACACGAGCGGAGTGGCGTCCTCGGGGCGGTCGTGTGTGGGCCGTGGGCACCCTGCCAGGCCATCCGGTGGGAGCCGCAGTGCCCGGCGAGGGCTGGGGCCGCTTGCTCCGGGCGGGCCCAGGCCCCACGCGCTTCACAGCTGCTGAAACCACTGCTCCCCTCACACATCTTGCCTTCCTTCAGGCTAGCTGCAATAATTTTTTTCTTCTGTAAAATATTTTGTAAACAACCACAAAAAAAGCTATTAAAAAAGGGGAAAAGAGAAAGCTGACCTTCTGATCAGGAAATCCTCCACCCGCCGCCACGTCCGCCCGCCCGCCGCCCGCTGCTGTCACGAAGTAGGTGCAAAGTCCTTTTTGTACAGAGATATATTTTTTATGAAGAATTTGTAAAATTATTAAATATGCTGTAATTTTTGATTAATGTAGGTACATTGTTAAAAATAAATGTTTTTACAATACAGAAAAACTGTAATTTTCCCAATAATGTAAAATGTACCATCTCTAGCTGATTTTCAGTTCTGATCCCATGACAACATGTATTCCTATTAAAGTGGCCCTGTTAAAATGAAC
>PVKB01008625.1:0-14664 GCA_004027205.1 Ctenodactylus gundi | reverse complement strand
GTAGCTCATTCCACCATTGCTAGCTTCCCACTTGTGAATGGACTGTGACCTTCTGAAACTGAGCTAAAACAAATCCTTTCTAAAGGTGTGATGACAGGGTATCTGTCTCAGCAACAAGAAAGTAATTAAGACAGGATTCAGGTGAGAATACCAAAAGTATCATGCACTGACCAAATAAAACCTCCCTTTTTATACCCTTCCTCAATACACACACCCTTCCAAGTCGAGTGATCAATCACTCTTTTGTAGACATTTTTTAGCTTTCATATATGAAATAGAGTGGGTGGCACTTGTCCCTCTGTGTCTGGTCTATATTACTTAACATTATGTTCTCCAGTCACATCCATTATGCTGCAACAGACAGCATTGCATTTTTGATAGGTATTTCTCTGCTGGCTAATGATATTACACCTTTTTCATATATTTGCTAGCCCATTATATTTCTTTTGATAATTATTTATATCATTTGCCCATTCTTCCATTAAATTATTTTGTTAAGTGTTTGAGATCCATATATATATCCAGGATATTAATCTTACATCATATGAAAGACTCAATCTGTTGAATGCTGTGCAGAGTGTATTTAGTTTCAAATTAACTTCAACTATTAATTTTTGCTTTTGTTTCCTGTGCTTTTAATGTCCTATCTAGAAAAATCATTGCCTATAAAAATGTCTCGAACTGTTCACCCATGATTTCTTTCAGTAGTTTAATAAGAGTTTCTAGCCTTAAATTTAGGTCTGTACTACATTCTGAGTTGATTCTGTACAGGTAAGAGATAGGGGTCAAGTCTCAACGTTCTGCATATTGATAACCAGTTTTTTCCAACACATATTGAAGAGGCTATCCTTTTCAATGTCTGCTTTTGGCACCTTTGTGGAGAATCATTTGGCTATAGAAGCACGGGTTTACTTCAGGGATTGCTACTCGGCTTCATTGGCCTGTATGGGCTTTTTTTTGTTTTGTTTTGTTTTGTTTTGTTTTGTTTTTTTGGTGGGTGGGAGTCAAAGGCAGTTGTTTGTTTTTTATGATACTAGGGATTGAAGACAGAACCTTCACTCTCAGCTACATCCCCAGCATCTTTTTATCATTTCAGACAGTCTCAATAAGTTGTTGGGCTGCCCAGGCATGGATCAAACTTAAAATTTTCCTGCCAAACTACTCAAAGTTTTCGGTGTTCTGTGTATGCCTGCTGTCATTCCATGTTCATTTCTTTCCTTAGATTTGGGAAATTTTCTTCCATATTTTCATTGAACATGGCCTCTAAGCCTTTTGTCCTCAGTTTTCTCCTGCACGCCCACAAATCTGATGTGGTTTCTCTTTGAGTCATCCATCAGCTGTTATAACTGTTCTCTTTCTTCCTTTTTTTCCCCACATTCCAACAACCTGTACATTCCAGCACAACCATTTTCTCTTCTAGGTCTGATATTATTTTCTCAAAATATTCAAACTGGTTACTTATTTTTTTTCCTGTGTGTTTTTCACATCCTAAATTTCTGCTTTCAATATTTGTCTATTTCGGCTCTACTCCGAATTTCTTGTATTGCCTTCATTATCTTCTGATTTATATCTTCTTTGTTTTCCTCTAATTTCTTGTCAATGTTTACTGTTAGCCTTGCTATGTCCCGGTGTAGCTCTTGCATTACCTGTTTCATTTCCTGTTTTAATTTAAAGTATTTCTGGGCCCAGAAATTATCATCATTTTTGCCTTTTTAATCTTTGGGTTCTGCTATTTCACGATCCCTGGTATCATTTTCTGGGGTGCCAGGTGTTTCTACAAGAGATTTATTTTCATGTTTCCTTATAGTTCCCTACAGTGTGTTGAGGTTCTGCTATTATTGATGTATCCTTTTTCTTTTGCTGAGATTGTTAAGTTAGACTCTTTCTGTTTTATGTGTTACCTGGCTACCTCTGGCTGCAGGGGGGATGAGGCTCACAAAGGCCCATTCCTGCCAAGCTCCCAGGTGCAGTCTAGGCTCTGGTTGCAGCTACCTGGCTGTCTCTGGGTGCAGGAGCGATAGACTGTACAAAAGCCCTCGTGTGCAGCAGGGACAGAGTTCTGTAAGGCCCTGTCCCAAGAGCTCCCAGGTGCTGATGAGGTTCTGCTGGCAGCTATCTTGCTGTCTCTCAGTAGTAAGTTTGTCTCCGTGTATTTGTATGGTTTCTTTAGTGCTTCACTGTTAATTTCCAGCTTTATTCTGCCATGATCTGAAAGTAGGCAAGTATTTATTCTGATTAATTTGTACTTATTTAAACTTGTCTTATGGCTATGTGGTCTATTTTGTAAAATATTCCATGTGCTGCTGAGGAACACGTGTATTCTGTTAATGGCAGGAAGAATACTCTGTAGATGTCCATTTGGTCCTATTATTCCAAAGTCTGGTTTAACCATAGTATTTGTTGATTTTTTTTTTTATCTAGTTGACTTATCTGTGATAGTAGGGTATTGAAGTCCCCTACTAGAATTTTATTGGGACCTTCTTGTCCTTTCTAAGTCTGGTAATTTTTTTTCAACATTAAGTGACCCAATGTGGAGAGCATTATATTGATAATTATGACTTCTTCCTGTTGAGTTGTTCCATTAAGCAGTTTATAGAGTCTATCTATCTGTCTCTCCTGATTTTTTTTTTGTTTAAAATCTTCTCTGATAATAATATAGCTACCCCTATTTGCTTCCTTGGTCAAGTTGGATGCAGTATTGATTTCTATCCTTTTATTTTCAATTTATGTGTTTCTTTGTTGGTAAAATACATCTCTTGCAAGCAATAAATATGGGGGTTTTTTTGATCCAATCAGACAGGCTGTCTTTTGATAGGCAAGTTTAGATGAGCAACATTCAGCCTTACTGTAGTAGTATGTTTGCTACATCCTGTCATCATTGTGATGCTTCAGTGTTGTTTGATCCACACTCTTGTCAATTCATTCTCCTCTTTCTGTTCTTTTTCTCTTTTAGTCTTTGGTACTATTGATCTCTCTGATCTAGGGAGATGGATTAAATTACAGGAATGCAGCAGATTGTAGATTCCAGTTGTGTAGATTGGATTACAGGAGTGTGGGACAGGCTTAAACCTAGAAGGGGCACAACATTAAGGCTGGACCCAGAAGTGGCAGATCATTGGGATGAAAGCTAGAATAGTGTTTCCTGCCTTTCTTCTGTGACTTGACTTGGCTTAGCTTCCTGTTTGCAATGTTGCAAGGAGCTATCACTACCTCCACATCTACTATGTGCATTCACTGTTGCTGGTATCCCATGGATTGACTGTCACCCTCTGAAACTCTGAGCTAAGATAAACTTTTCTTACCTTTAAAATTATGGATCTGCCTTCAGTGCCCTTCCCCCAGTATCAAGAAATTGACACATTCTTTCCAGGTGAAACCACAAGCATCTGCCTCTTCCAGCCAGGCACCACCTCCTCATAACACATAGTTCCATATACACAAGACTTTTGGGGAACACTCAAGATCCAAACCATAACAATCTCCTTGGTTAAATTTATTCCTAGGTATCTATTTTTCTTATCTATTATAAACAAGATTGCTTTACATTTTTTAAAGTTTCACTACCAGCATATGCAAATACTACTCATTTTTATGTTGATTTTGTGTCCTGTAACTTATCTCAATTTACTAGTTCTGACCATTTGCTTTTTGGTTGTTTTGGTGGAATCTTTATCATCTTCAGGATGTAAAATCTTATCATCTGTAAACATGGGCAATTTCATTTCTTCCTTTCCAATCTGGATGTCATTTATTTCTTCCTTTTGCCTAATTCCTCTGGATAGGACTTATAGCAGTACATTGAAGAGAAGTGTGAAAAGGAAGCTGGTTTCTCAGATTTTAAAGAAAAAATATGATGTTCATAATGAGTTCACCATATATGGCCTTTTCTTTTTACTGGCCTTTATCTTGCAAGACCTCTATCTAATTTGTTTAGGATTTGTATCATGAAAGAATGTTGAATTTGTCAAGTTGAAATACTTCACGATTTTTCACCTTCAATCCTTTAATATGATGAGTGACATTTTTGATTTGTGTACTTAAAATCATCCTTGCATTCCTGGAATGAATTCTACCCATCACAGTGATTTCGTGCATTATTAAACTCAGAGTGCTAATATTTTGTTGAGGATTATGCATTTGTGATTATCAGGAACACTGCCATGTAATTTCATTTGTTGGCTGTATCCTTACCATAGGTATTCAACAGGAAAAGTACATCAAAAGGCTTTTCCATCTGCCAAATAAGCATTTAAAAGTTTGATTATGAGGAACTTAAGATCCAAACAAATCTGTAAACTCTAACATTTCCACAAATAAATTTTTAAATAACCAGGATTGTAGATCAGTAATAGAATGTCTGCCTAGCATGTTTCAATCCTCAGAACATCAAAAAAGAAAAGGAATAGAAGGAGAAGTAAAATAGTTTGGGACTGGCATAAAGCCTAGTGGTACAGCAAGACCTTGGGTTTCATTTGTAGCAGTGCAAAAAAACCTTTTAATTTTAGCGGAAAACTGAGAAGAGATTCTTACGTTATTCAATGTATGAATTATAGATTGCATCCTAAGATCATGGCATCAGTGCAGGCAGCAGATTACAGTCCCTCTGCAACACGAAATCCAAAGTGGAAAATGGCTATTCAGTGAGATGGGTTCCAGGAATAAAGAAAGAGATGACAGAAAAGCAAAAAGTAAAATTAAAAATCAAAGAAAAACAGAAAGGTAATACAGAAAAACGAACAAAGCAGTCCATAGTGACAATCCTAACTGGGAAAGGGAGAGGAGAGTATTGGTATAAGACAAAGTATGTTTAGAAATAGCAGCAACAGTAACAAAAAACAAACCAACAGTGCCAGTCCCAGGAAAAACCCATGGTTATTGCAAGTTGTAAATGTGGGGCTTCACTTTGGAAGCTGTAAGTGTGGGGCTTTACTTTGAAAGTAACTCCTCTTGCCTGGCACACTAACGAGCTGTAGAAAAGGAATACATTACAGTGCTTGCCATATTTTAGAGTGGTAAAAAACCAAGAACTGTTTTGAGCAGGGGGCCTACTGTTTGAGACTAAGGTACTACAAGAATCAGAAATCACAGAATAACTACACTAGAAAAAATTTGTAGAGAAAACACTTGAAGTCATAAGTACAGGCAAAGACTTCCTAAATTAAACTCAAACAACAGAAAATAATGTCAAGAATCAACAAATAGGATTACATCAAACTTATCTATGTTTCAAAGTTTAAATTTTAGTATTTCCTTATATACCTGAACACAAGTCTGTCACACAACTCACTGGTTTTACTTGTCTTTTCCCTCTCAACATCTTTTGAGCAACAGAAAATATTTATTTTAATAAAGGATAACTTATAAATCTCTTATAGTCAGTAGTTTTTGGGTCCTTATTAAAATTTTTGTCTACCAAAAATTTTAAATTAATATTTCCTTATGCTTCCTAAAAGTTGAATAACTGTTTCTACATTTGACATTTACAAATTGATTCTGAACTGAGTTTTTAGAGGATAAGCTGTGAGGTAGAGATCAGTATTCATTACTTTCCATCTGGACCAGTATAATAAATAAACAAGTATTGTTATTTCCAATTGGCTTAGCAATGTTTATTGTTATGGACATCATTTCTCCAGTAAACTGCAATATGACCTTTGACATCTGTTCTAAAACTAAGAATGAACAAGCAAACAAAACTAAAAATTAATATGCAAGAAACTAAGATATTAACCACTCCCATTTAAGACTACAAATCAAAATCTTTGTGGAAGAAAATAACTTCCATTAACAACTGCAGATGATAACAAAACTTGTCAGAAGGCCAGGGTTCAGGCTGCTCTATAGGAATAACCTATGTGCCAAAGAAACTTGTGGAAAAGTATGAGCAATCACAGCCTGGCCCATAAGTGCAGTTCTATGAACTCTGCAGTCCCTCATTAATTTCTCTTTCCCCTCAAACATAGTGTCTTAATTTACAAGAAAGATAGTGTAAATCCTCCAGCTTTATCTTTCTTAAAACTGTCTTGTTCTGTAACCCTTTGCCTTCTCATATAAATGTTAGAATTAGCTGCCTAATTTAAAACCCTCCCAAAAAAGACCTTTTGAATTTTTAATGTGATAATCTTTAGATCTGAGGGGAAATGACAACTTTATGACAGTCCCAATTCATACACATGGTCAGTCTCCACATCTATTTAGATTTTCTTCTATTTCTATCAACAGCATTTTTCTAGATGTTTTTCTCATCTTACTTATTTTTATAGTTTTTAACATTTATACCCTGTTTTTCATTTCATATTTGCTATTTTGAAACTCTACAAACATTTCTTTAGTTAATCTTTTCTGCACACATATAAAATGGTTTTTAAAATACTGACATGGTAGCCATCAGACTTGTTATTTATTCTTGTACTTTGTTTTTACGGGGGTTCTGCTTAATCTTTTCTTCAATACTGGGAATTAAACCCAGTGTCTCTTCTCACTGAGCTATATTCCCAGCCCTTTTCATTTTTTATTTGAGAAAGGACCTCACCAGGTAACTGAGTTGCCCAATTTGGGTTCAAACTTGAAATACTCTTGCCTCCAGCTCCCAAAATACTGAGAATACAGACATGTACAACCACAGTTGGCTTTACTGGATATTTTATATACACAAACCTATCATCTACAAATGAGAGTTTCAATTTTTCCTTTCTATTCTTGTTCTTATCTTCCTCAATAGACACATTGATTGCAAGTGTTCTTGTCTCATTGACAGACCTCAGTGGCAAATTTTTATTTCATAATTCACAATTAGGCTTTCAGTAAATATTTTTCATCAAATAAAGAAAACTACCTTCTATCCTTGTTTTACAGAGTTTTTATCATAAAGGAGTGGTAATGTATACTTAAGAAAATGAAAATGAGTACTGCATAAGATCTCCCTTTCCAGAAAGTGTAAACCCAAATCATATGGGCCTAGATGATGGCAGGTTGCACTTGCTCCCACACCATTTTAACAGAAACACAACTATAGTAGAGCTTCAATTCAAGATGTGTTGTCTGAATTCTCACATCACAAGTCCCTCTCCCCTGTATCATATGACATGATTTCAAATAACTCCTAGTCTAGACTCTCAATTTATTTCAAATAATGCTATCAGTTTTATTTTTGTTAATTTTCTGATTATGTATGATTTCTCCCTGACTGTATTTTTCTCAAAAACATTTATTTTATAGCAATTTTTATTTTTCCCCATTTTACTGATATGTATAAGTGCAATAAATAAAATTTACATTGAACTTGAATATTTTGTGCATATACATATTGCGGCAAAATTACAAATTCTTCCCCTCTCCCTTTTGACTCTCCTCTTTCTCCCCCTCTCTCCAGTTTCCATTATTCCCCCACAATAAGTTTTATGAAATAGCTATGATCTAAGTTTCTCATATCAAAGACCATTTCATCATCTGATTCTGACTCACTTCACTAAGCATGATGGCCTCAAACTGCCTTCATTTATCTATAAAAGCCTCCAACTTACCCGACTTTATAGATGAGTAGTATTCCCTTGTGTACAGATACAATTTAGTATCCATTGGTCTGTTGGTGGGTATTTTGGTGTCTTCCACATTTTAGCTATTGTTAGTTGTGCTGCTATGAACATGGGTATACATGTATCTCTGTTATAGTTATTTTTAACTCTTATAAGACAATCCCCAGAAGAGGTATTGCTGGGTAGAAGGAGATATTTATTTCCAGTTTTTTGAGAGACTTCCTACTGCTTTCTATAGTGGTTTTACCAGTTTACATTCCCACCAGCAGTGCAGGAGGTTTCCTTTTTCCCTACAGCCTTGCCAGCACTGATTGCTATATGCTGTGCTTGATATACACCATTCTCTGTGGAGTTAGATGGTGTATTATTTTGGGTTCTTTCAAAGGGCAGAATTTACAGAAATTATAACAAACAGAATCTATACAGAAGGCGTACAAATCCAAAGATACATTCCAAGACAGCAACATGCACACGTGAGAGCTGGAATGTCTCCTGTCTGCTCAGCTGCAAAGAAGGCCACCCGTCTGGGATTGCAGAACAGCCAATGAGAGCCTAATGCGAATCTCGGTTGTTCAAAGAACAACAGCAAAGCCCAGAGACTGAAGATAAGCGACTGAAAATCAGCAATGGGCAGACAGGCACAAGTCGAGACTAGAGTGAATCCATGATGAAGATCTGCAGCAAGTGGGTGCCCATAGACAATTGTGAAGGCGAGAGCTTTCTCAGAGGAAGCTGTAACAATCTTTCTTCTTCCTTCCTTTTATACAGTTGGAGTTCCCCAGTTGGGCCTCCCACAATTGGGTGGATGTTCTTCCCTCATTCTTTGGCCCACAAATCACTCACACTCTAATCCAGGCTGGTTCTAATTTTCCAATTTAGGTGTGGTTCCCAAACCCTAATCCAGGTGTGATTTCTGATTGCCTCAAGTTGACATAATCTCTCCAACAGTCATAGATGATATCTTAGTGATGTTTTGATTTGCATTTCGCTAATGGCTAAGGATTTTGAACATCTTTTCATGTATTTATTGGCCATTTGAACTTCATCTGAAAACTGCCTATTCATTTCTTTTCCCCATTTTTCAACTGGATCTTTGTTTTTGAGGAACTTACTTTTCTTCAGTTACCTGTTTACTGTACAATTTTTAAGAGCATAATGCAGAAATTTTGTAATAGAAGTATTTATATGTCCCAGAAGGAATAGCAGCCAAGCCAAACCTTGCTGGACCTTACTTTTGGCCTTAATTATAACTGAAGATATCCAGCCAATATGACAGAAATATAGATAATCATGGACAAAAGATCATCCACTTGTAGTAAATCAAAAACAATCCCGTCATAATACATAAAATCATGTTCTGACAGCTGACAATTCTGTTGTTACTAGATTAAAGCAAAAAAATCCTCATATCTTTATGCTGAACATAAATCATAAAAAATTTAGAATAGTACTTAATAGTATGATTAATTATAGCTTCAAAGTGATTGTCTATAATCTATTAGCACAAAGTAAAAACAACAGTAACAGAATTGCTTATAAACTACTAGAGCAAACCATTTAGTAACGTCCAAATTGATCACTATTTACGTCCTTTATAGATCCACACTTACCTTCACATTTTTCAAGAATCTGAACTGTTTCTCCTATTTCTAAGACCAGTCCTTGAGGAACAGATCCTCGAAAGCTGCATATCACTAGAAAAAAAAGGATAAATATATTAACATTTTTAAATAGTGTCACTGAAGTAGACAAAAATATTTTTCCAACATAACACTCTCCCTTCTTTACTAATGCTTCTGTGTAATATGTAAGTCTCTTTGAACTTACTATGTTTTGGGAGGTTATATAAAGTATAACAGCTCAGAAAAGGCTGGAGGACAGGCACAGCAGTTAGAGTACTTTCCCAGCAAGCACAAGGCCCTGAGTTCAACTCCCCAGCACCACAGAAGCCACGTGTGGTGGCACATATCTGTAATCCAAGCACCCAAGAGACTGAGGCAAGAGAACTGCCATGTGCTCCAAGCCAACCTTGCCTACATAGTAAGTCCAGGACCAACCTGGACTACAGAGCAAGATCCTGACTCTAAAAAGAAAAAGTAGTTTAGGAAAATGAAGTACATTGTAGCCAAATTATGATATCTGAGTTATGTATACATATGTATGAAAATATTTCTGTAAAGACTCTCCTTCTTCCTCAGCATAATTTATGTGATCTTTTGGGGAACTTGATATATCAACTATATAAGAAAATATTAACATTGAGAGGATCTTATCTCCTACCAACAGATATTTAAAACAAGATTTTTTATTTTATTTCATTAGTACATGTCTGTGATGTAATAATTCTGTTCATTTTGAAGAATTATTACATATATATGTATACACATATGTCTTATCTTGATCATCCTTCCCTCCTTATCCTCCCTTCTCCCCTTTTCCAGATCCCTTTTCTCATGCTATCTCCAAAACATATATCTCCCTGTTTCCTTTCATATCTCCTTTAACTCTTTAAATTATTTATATTTGAGGTTTCTCATATTACAGAAAACGTGATTTTTTAAAATTCTCAGTATCTGATTTATATCACTCAACATTATTGTCTCAAGATCTATCATGTTCCTACAAATAACTCATCCTTCTTTATGGCTGAGTAGTATTCCACTGTGTATATATACCACATTCTTTGTTATCCATTAATCAAATGACAGTTATGTAGGCTATTTCCATAATTCAGCTATTGTAAATCATGCTGTTATAAACATAGGTATGCATGTGTCACTGCAATATAATGATGTTAACTTTTTCGGGAAGATACCTAGAAGAGACACAGCCAGAACAAATGGAATTTCTATTTTTTGGTTTTGGACAAATCCCAAATTATTCCCATAGTGGTTATACTAATTTACAATCCTACCAATAATGTAGCAAGGTTTCTTTTTCCCCAAAGCCTTGACAGAATTTGCTGTCACTTGGTGAAGTCATTCTTCCTGGAGAAAGACAGAATATTTGGCTTGCCTTGCCAACAACATTGTTGCAGTCTGCTTTTTTCAACCTGAACCGTGCTGAAGATCAAGTTTCAAACAGGTAGGGCAGTATGCCAACCTTCAAATGCTATATTGAGTAGGCAGGAAGGGATGAATAACCTCTAAATCATAAGAACTTGAAAACACACCAGAGAAATACATAATTAACTAAGGAGATCTCTGCATCAGAGACAGAATTTTTATAAACTAACTGATCTGCATCCTTCAGCACCAAAACAATAGGAACATGAGAAAACAAGACAAGATGCCTCTGAAAACCTTCACTCCGCAAAGTGGGTTTCATAAGTCCTAAAGATGAAGGAACAGAAAAACCAGTCAAATACCCCAGAGGGTCAAAATGTTTGAAGAAATTAAAGAAAAAAGGTAAGCAAATTCAAAACATGTTCACTGAGCTTAAAGAGGAATTAAATAAATAGACTGATTAAAACACTGAGCTTTGATAAGGCACAAATAATGAGCTAAGTTAAACAAAAGAATACAATATATGAATGACATTTTATTAAAATCTAGAAATTATGAAAAGAAATTCAGAAGATTTTCAGGATATAAAAAATTAATTAAAAGTGTGTAGAGCAGCAGGTTCAATTATTGTGAGGACCTTAAAAACAAAGTCAATGTAGGAGATAATTTTTTTTTAAACCAAGGCAATATGGAAGCTAAAGCCAACATCTGCTAAATGACTCAAAAGAAAAACTCACTTCGAATTATATAAAAAATGGAAAGACAACTTAAAAAGTTTAAAAACTTACTGAAATTGTAGAATTAAAATTTCTCAATCTACAGGAAGAATTCCACATTGAATTATAAAAGGCAGATAAAAACCCATTTCGTCACAATCAGAAAAGAAGTGCTACATGACATAAACCCAAAATTTCAGAAATTTAACACTAAGAAAACTAAAATCTGTAAGGCAGAAATAGCAAGTATCACTGTGACTACTGAATGGATATGTCAACTTGAAAAAATTAGGAAAGACCAGGATAGAGCTTATAGGTACATAGGAGAGACTTGTGGGCCAGCAAGTGAGTGAAGAACACTCACCCTAGATGTGGGAGGGCCAAATGGCAGATTGAACTACATTTAAAAGGAAGGAAGAAGAAAGACTGCTACAGCCTTTAAGCTCTGGCCTTTGCAATTGTCTATGGACACTGACATGCTCCTAGTCTACACATCATCAATCTCTATCACAGATTTGCTCCAGTCTCTGGTCTCTACCACTGCTCGTTGAACAATCATAATCCACAGCAGCTGTCCTGAAGTCTTGGATGGATGTTCTTCTGGCTTACATCTGAGCAGCCACTGAATCCTTCAGCTCTAGCACATGCATGCTGTCTTTTTGAACTCTCTCTCCCCTCAGACTTGCAAGCCCTCAAAATAAATCCCTTTCCTTTATAATTTGTTAATTCTGCATCTCCTAGAATGATAACGAACACAACAATATTAAGGTAAGACTATCAGAATGACAACAGATTTCTCAGCACAAACCTCTATAAAGGCCGTAAGAACTTGAAACAAAAATAAGTCCTATAAAATAAAAAATTGTTGACCCTCTCCTGGGGCCTCCCAAGGACTGAGACTCGAGCGCCTCAGGAGACCTGCCAAGAAGCCATTCTGGGCCCAGTTGTGTCCCACAACTAGCCACCACCCTCTCCCAGGGCCCCCCAAAGTCTCAGCAGCTTCCACACCCCAGCAAACCCACCAAGAAGCCACTCTGGGCCTAGATGAGTGCCACGACTGTCTCCTCTCTTGGGTCCTCCCAAGGTCCTAGCAGTTCACAAGCCCCACCAGACCCGCCAAGAAGCCATTCCAGGCCTAGGGGCATACAGCACCTTACCACTCTCTCCAAGCACATTCCACGTTCTCACAACCTGGTGCACCCAAGAAGATCAGCCAAGAAGTCATTCTGGACCTAGGTGCATCCCACAACTCACTGTCACCCTCTCTGGGACCCTCGCAAGGATCCAGAAATTTGTACACCCAAGTGGACTCACCAAAAAGTTACTCCATGTATAGGTGTGTCCAAAGCCTCTTTGCCATCCTCTCCTGGGGTATCCCAAGGTCCTGGCAGGTCATGTGCCCCAGCTGACCCACCAAGAAGCCATCCGAGGCCTAGGAGCTTCCTGCACTGTGTCACCAAACTCTCCCTGAACCCTTTCAAGGCCTCAGCAGCTTGTGTGCCTCCAGGGACACATGTGATATCCATCCCAGACCTCGGTCTATCCAACACTGTGCAAGATCCACCTGGAGGCTGCACCAAGTCAAGGTCTATCAGGTGCTGTGAAGGATCTTAGCCAGAAATCCTACTGGGCTAACCCATCATCCAAAGGCCAGCAGGTCCATCTGGAAATAACACAAGGACAAAGAGGAAACCCCTGAAATTAGTAGCTGGGTAGAACTCACCAGATAGTGAGACCCAGCATCTAAGAATGTCTACATCAAAATAACATATGGGATAACTAATTTTTTATTTGTTTTGATTCACATTCTATGCTTTGATTTGGGTTCCTTGGGTTCTAGTGATGTTGTTGTAGTTGTCACTGTTCTGTTCTTCTATTTTTCTCTTTTCTTTTTGGTTTAGTTTCGTACTTTTCCTAAAACTGATCCAGTTTCCTCATTTTTTTTCTCTGCTTTTTATACTATTTGTCACCTTTATTTTCCTTGTGCATGACCCCTCCCTCCCCTTTCTCTCCACTTCCTTTTATCTATTTAGAAGTTCCTGAATCACTTGCACTCTTAACTATATAAGCATAGTATGATAAATATTTCCATAGATACTCTCTCCCCTTTACTGAGAATTCTCCCTAACTTATCTGAATCTAGCTTTGAGAGCTCTACCATATCTGTTGCTCTCTGATTGGGAAAGAAGCACTGACAGCGCCATCACTATCACAGGAATACTCTTCTGCTTCCCATTGTATATCTAAAGCTCTCTTATTGTCTGGGTTATATTACTGCTATCAGTAGTACACATTAAGAAGTCAACAATAGGTTAAGTTAGATATTTAATAAGGGTATACTGTATCTACGAATCTTGTGGGTAGAGTGGTTATACTGTTCATTAAGCTACTAGGATCTGCTACTGAGTTGGTGATACTGGATAATACTGTAAATGTAAACTTTTATATGAAGTTTGGATGTTGAGAATAGCAAGACCTTCAAACCCAAGATACACTAGCAAATATTCTGGCTTTAGACCATATACAGTTCTGTACTGTTTCTTCTCCACAACAGAATGCAGAATATTAAGGTCTTAGTCTAGACATTGAAAATACCTTAAAATTAATAGCTAAACAAATTGAAAACATTTCTAAGTTCTAAAACTGAAACGAAACCCAAATAACACTTAAGACAAATCAAATAACACACCTCTGGAATAAAGACAGTCCATAAACAACACTTGTGCTTCAACTAAATACAACAGAACCATGAGAAAACAGGGTACTAAAGTCACCGATAAATAGGCCTAATATTCCAGAAACTGATACAAGTAATCTTAAAAGAGCAGATCTAATTAGTCTATCAAATAAAGATAATTTCTGAGCACAGAACTTCACATGAGACATAAAAAAGATATATATAAAGCTCAACGCAGGTATAGAAGGGCCCTGCCTAAAATTCATAGAAGCCATATATGCTAAGCCTACTGCAAATATCATAGTAAATGGAGAAAAATTGAAATCGTTCCCTCTCAAATCAGGAACAAGACAAGGCTGCCCACTTTCACCACTCTTATTCGACATAGTCCTTGAAACACTAGCCATGGCAATCAGACAAGAAAATGAAATAAAGGGAATCTGCAATGGAAAAGAGAGGGTCAAACTCTCCTTATTTGCAGATGATATGATTATGTACATGAAAGATCCTAAAAACTCCAATAAGAAACTCCAGGAAATAATAATAAAAATTTAGCCAAGTCACAGGCTACAAAAGTAACACTAAAAAATCAATAGCTTTTCTCTACACTAACAATGAACTTATTGAGAAAGAACTCAGAAAAACAATTCCATTCTCAATAGCTCAGCAAAAAAATAAATACCTTGGAGTATACCTAACCCAGGAAGTGAAGGACCTATATAAAGAAAACT